>CP135541.1:7313988-7430293 GCA_032402905.1 Khaya senegalensis
TAAACTTTAGAATGATAATTTTAAAAGCTAAAAAATAAAATTGAGTTGTTTGATAGCATTAATATTGGAATATAAAAAAATATATATATTATAGTGCTTGATATATAATTAATTAAAATATATTAATTCAAAAATTAGAATATGGATGCGAACCATATTCATACAAAATTAACACCTCAGAGGAAGCAAAAAAAAAAAAAAAAAAACAAAACAAAACACAAAGAGAAAGAAGAAGACAATTTAAGTAATAAAAGGAAGGGGGAACAATTTTTTATGGAGAAAATCCAATAAAAGCAATGGATATTAGTTTATTTGAAATTATTGTGTTCTTATAGTTGTAGATAAGTAAATTTAAGTAACTAAAAAAATTTTATTTTAGAAAATAAATGCAAAACAATTCCTGTAATTTAATTATTTTATTTTTATTTTTTATTTTTTGAAATATATATATTACTTAAATGATTTTCTTATATTTTTTTAAAAAAAAAAACTTCTACACAAATATATTTTTCAAAGTATTTTAAACAGAGTGCATTGTTATTGTTTTTACATAAAATGTATTAATTAAAAACAATATATCTTATAAACAGTAGTTTAGATTAAAAGAAGGGAGGGTAGAGCGCGGGCGCACCGTAGTCTACTGTAGACATATACAGTGGTTCCTTCTACATTTGTACATTTAACCCCAATTTCTCCCTTCACTATACAATAAAATGCCTCGACCCTAACGTACAACCCTTGAAGCTTTAAACCCGGCCGTAGAAGGTACACCGAAAATCAACGGCTAGGGTTTTAGACCAATGCATTTCCGCTGGCCATAAACCTTGACAAGTTGGGTACTTATTCGCCTGCTCTGCATCAAAAACTAAAATTTCTTCAAGTTCTCGCTAGTAAAGGAACTGTCAGGTGAATTTTCTGAACAGTTCATAATCGAAATTCAATTCAATTCGTAATCCACAATGTAATTTGTATAATTAATCTCGTATTCATCCAATTTGCAGATAGACAATAGCATTGTTTTGAAGAATGATAGCGGCAGTGTCATGGGTGCCCAAAGGGGCTTCGAAGACTGTACCTGAAGAAGCTGAGCCTCCGACGAAAGAAGAAATTGAAGAGTTGATAAAGAGCGGTGCTTTAGAACGGCTTGAAGATGGAAGGTGTTTTTTTTTTCTTAAATTTTAAATTTTTAATGTCATTTCTTGGTTTTATTTCGGATTATTTACTCTTGTCTATTTACCCATTGGACGACATAAGCTTGAGCAATAAATGGTATATCGTATGAACCACTAGTATCTGTGAAGGAAAACATGAAATTATAGTGATAAAATTTTGGATTTTGGTTGTGGAATGATTTGGTTGAAGTAGTTTATGATGATGTTTGATCTGTGCAGTAAAGATGGTCGCGGTGAGGAAGATAACGAAGATATGGAAGTTGAAGAGACTGAGCAGGCTGACGACGTCTCCCATGCGGTAGCTGTGGCAAATGCACTTACTTCCAAAAGCAAGAGCTCAGGGGTTAAATTTGATGATATAACTGATGGCCTAAAGGAACTTGACATGGACAACTATGATGATGAAGACGAAGGTAACTCCTTCTGCATGGTTTTCTGTTTTCCC
Organism: Khaya senegalensis; assembly: GCA_032402905.1. Classification (NCBI taxonomy): domain Eukaryota; kingdom Viridiplantae; phylum Streptophyta; class Magnoliopsida; order Sapindales; family Meliaceae; genus Khaya; species Khaya senegalensis. The sequence continues at coordinate 7,315,606 of CP135541.1, forward strand.
TGTTTTATTTCCTTTATTTTATTTTAGTATGGATGAGAAGGGCTGGGGTAATTCATATACTGGTTAAGTTGGAGGGTTGCGGGTGGACTTCAAGATGCTGATGAACTAGCCTTTGCATAAATACTTGGGTTGAGACCATATCACTGTTTTGTTACTTGTGATAAATATTATGTTTGACTAATGATTTGTTGGTCTCTGGTTGATTTTAGGAGTTGAGATATTTAGCAAGGGCCTTGGAGACCTTTACTATCAGAGTAATCAGATGGATCCATATCTAAAGGATGTAGATGTAAGTGTTATCTGTTTGTTTTGTTGTGATTTGGCTTCCATTGCTTATTTGTGGTCTGATGCTACAAGAACTTCCTTTTAGGATGAGGATTCTGAAGAGCTCGAGGACATGACTATTAATCCAAATGATGGAGTGATAGTTTGTGCACGTAATGAGGATGATGTCAGCCATCTTGAGGCATGTAATGCACATACACTCTCCTCCCTCTCATTTGCACATGAACATGTACTGACACGCTCATGAATTATTTGACTGCGAGTATGTCTATATATTTGAGGAGTCAGATGATGGTGATCCAAACCTGTATGTTCACCATCATATCATCCTTCCAGCATTTCCCCTTTGTGTGTCATGGCTTGATTGCCCACTTAAGGGTGGAGAAAAAGGTTAGTCAATTATACTTTCTGACTAGCGTTTATATTGTATGTGTTGGAAGTATTGCATTAATGCTTATGAATAGAGATGGGGAAATATCAGAATATATTCTAGGTTGGGTTTGTTAAACTTTTCTTTTTTGGAAAAAAAAAAAAATTTTATTGATGTCAGAGGCCCAAATGCCCTTGGGTCAAGGGCTGTTTGGGGTTGTAGGGTTGAGGGATATGTGTGTATGGGGAAAAATGGGGCAGTTTGGGTTGGCCTTTCAAATTTTACCAGGCAGAAAACGAAAAATGGATTTGTCTGTACAAATAATGGCTTGATTGATTTTATTTTCAATTTTGGTGGCAGGGTGGGAATGATGATCAATAACATTGATAGTTGATGCTAACTTAGAGAAGGGTCTTACAATGTTATATTTTTGCTAATGAATACTTTCATATTCTAGCAGGTAATTTTATGGCTGTTGGTTCAATGGAACCTTCCATTGAGATATGGGACCTTGACATTGTATGTTTGTTTATGGCAGATAACATATCACGAGTTTTAAGTTGACTAAATTATTAATGAAGAAATTAATGTGAAGTCTCTATCATTTTTCTGTTCTCAGATTGACGAAGTACAACCATGTGTTGTACTAGGTGGCATTGAGGAGGAGGAGGACAAGAAGAAGAAGAAGAAGAAGAAAGGAAAGAAGGTTTGCTACTAATTTCCTTCCTTGTTTACTGTTCTTTAAACTTTCTGTTTGAAATAAAAATCCTTTTGTTTGATGGTGCTCTGACTAGCACTTTCCCCCGCTTTTTTTTTCTGTGTAGTAGAGTACCTTTTAACATTGATACTCTTGATTGTATGGTTATAAGCTGATAGTAGCATATGTAAAATCTTGAAGAACAAAGACCAAAGTGCTATGCACTAAATTTGGTCTTGCATTCTTCATAAAGTCCCATCTTCATATGGCCATCCTTCCTTAGATATGATCTTAATTTTATGAATGCTTGCAACTTGTTTTGCACGCAGTCATCAATTAAATATAAAGAGGGCAGTCATACAGATTCAGTACTTGGTCTGGCTTGGAACAAGGAGTTCAGGTTTGTTAAATCTTTATAGTGTGTTGTTGTTTTGCTTATGCCTAGCATTCCTGCTTCCATGTGCTGGGCATATTGTTGTTTTCATCTTTTCCCTCTCTCTAACCCTTTCCCCAAAATGAAAACCAGGAATATCCTTGCTAGTGCAAGTGCAGATAAACTAGTTAAGATATGGGATGTAGCTGAAGGAAAATGTACTCTCACCTTGGAGCATCATGCAGATAAGGCAAGATTTTACTCATGCACCATGATAGTTTATCTTTGGTGCACATTTGGATAATTTGCTATACCAGAATCGCTGTTCACCCATTTTTCATTAATTAGTATGAAGCGATCTAGGGATATTGATGGGCTAACCTTAGTTCATTTGTATTAGTAAATTTGGCTCTTGAGTTTCAGCTGTTCCTACTATTCCTTTCAGGTTCAAGCAGTTGCATGGAATCATCATGTGCCCCAAGTTCTTCTTAGTGGATCTTTTGATCATTCAGTAGTCTTGGTAATTAATCTGTTTTCTTCACTTATTGCAGAAAAAAAAAAACTAAATCCATCATGCAAAGCTAGTGGTGGAGTGAAAAGAGAAATTCAGGAGTTCAAGATTTCACTGAGTTTATAATTTGTTTTCAACTGTGTTAAAGATATTATGGTGATGTGTTTTCTATTATCATGCATTGCAGAAAGATGCGAGGATATCTACACATTCTGGCTTTAAGTGGCCTGTCAACGCCGATGTAGAAAGCTTGGTGTGGGATCCGCACACTGAGTACTCATTTGTGGTTTGTTCTTGAGCCTTTTGTATGTGTCGTCTTCCTGTAGCTAGTTTCAAGTGTTGTGCATGTGTGCACGCTTATTAAGTCATTTTTTTGTGGCATAAAATTTGGATTCAAGTATATTTAGGTTTTGCTTGGAAAGGCATTAAAAAGTGATTAATATCATTTAGATGTCTCTTAGGTGAGTCTTGAAGATGGCACAGTCAAAGGTTTTGATATTCGGACGGCCAAATCTGATACAGATACAGCATCACAGCAATCAAGTTTTACTCTCCATGCACATGACAAAGCTGTTTGCACCATTTCCTATAATCCATTAGTACCCAATGTATGTGTTGATATTCTCTCTCTTTTTGGCATGAACTTTTGATTATTAACCGATTATGATAATTTTAGCTTGTGATTTTCTGCAGCTTCTTGCAACTGGATCTACTGATAAAATGGTAAATACTTTGAGTTATTTTCTATTTCTCCGGGTGTCCATTTGTGAAGGTTTTCTATGATTTCATTGCGCTTTTCCTTTGATGCAGGTTAAACTCTGGGATTTGTCAAACAACCAACCTTCCTGCATTGCATCCAGGAACCCTAAAGTGGTAAGTCATAGTTGCATTCAATGAACTTGCCATTAACTTCAATAGATATGAGATGAGTTCTTACATGCCCATTTTCAATGTTGTCAGGGAGCTGTTTTTTCCATTTCCTTCTCACATGATAGTCCATTTTTACTGGCCATGGGAGGTTCCAAGGGAAAATTGGAAGTAAGTACAGAAATCCAACAAATGTTTTCTTTGGCTTTTAATGATCTTTTTTAAAAGAATAAAAATTGTAGTTCATTGTGATGATTAATATTACTGAAAATTTTCAGGTATGGGATGTATTATCTGATGCTGGGATTTCCAATCGATTTAGTAAGTACGGCAAGCCAAAGAAATCACAGTCTGTATCTTGACATGATCAAATGGATCAATCATGGGCACTGCTTACAATGCATACATAGTTTTGGTATTTTATATTTTTGCAAATGTTTGTTTTTCTTTTATGTAATTTATTTACATGCTATTTTCTTCAGCCTTTGTTGCATAAAAATAAAAATTTTAAAAAAATTATTTATTTATTTATTTTTGGTACTGGATGTAATAGAAAAAGACTTCAAAACCGAACCTTCAAGCATATTTGCAATCTGTAAAGGTGCAGCACCTAAATCTTAAGGATATGTCAAACCAATTTAGTTCTTTAATAATTTTCAATTGTTACTACATGTTTCGATTTAATATCTAGTTTTTTCGAAGGCAGCAAAATGAGAGCTAGCTAGGACTTTTCCTCTAGGAGAGTCTTTGAGAAATCATATTGCATACAAATTACATTTACTGTTGAGAACATGAGAAAGAAATTATATTTTATTACGCTATTTATATGAATAGAAATTTATTGCTTCAATTTGATCTACCTCTCTTACATTTTAATAATTTTGTTCTGGCTAGTTGAGGTTGTCTTAAAAAAGAGTTTATAGACCATTAAACATTTATTTTTTAGCTGCTAATTCTATCTAAACTATAATTTGATTAGCTTTAGAACTATGCTAGAACTATATTTTTAGTTTTGGTTTAATTTTTATCTTGGATTTGAAGCAAATTGTAAAGAATTTCAATATATTATAAAATTTTAAATTTTATTTTTAGTTTTACTATTATTAGTTGAGCGAAAACAAAGCGAATTATTCATATTTAATTAATATAAATTAAAAAATTAATAATTTTAATTTTTGAGTTAGGATAAATAAAATTAAAAATAATTTTTAGTCCAAACCGTTGAACTGAATTAAACTATATTGCGGTTTAATTTGGTTTCTATCAAACAAATAATTTTAAATTGATACAAAACTTGGACCAAAACTGACCAGACCCATCCTCACTTACCACCTCAAGATCCTTAACATTGGACCATGTTTTTTTATTCAAGTATGAAAAATGATTAAGATGTTAATTATCAATCAGGTCGTCCAGAGTTCAATCACTTGTTTGTGAGCCATCACCAACCAATTTTATTTTTAGATTTAAAATTCACTGTGTTTATTTATTTTTTAACTTTAATAAATACATTGAAAACACCTGAAATCTTAGTTAATGGCACCACATTGCCGATTATTCTTGTATGTTTGTGAGCTATAAAGGTATGTGATAAGCAGCTTTAATACAAATAAAAATAATTATTTGAATCTGTGTTATAAAGTCTGTTGCATAAAATCATATTTGCATAAGGGTCCGATAAAAATTAAAAATAAAATTGAGCTTGCACATGAGAATAAATTACAAGCAATCAGTTTAAATACTAATGTTTAAATCATTACTTTTATACTTAAAGTTTAGGTTAACTCTAAATTAAGAGAAGAATGATATTTATTATTTTTGTTTTGGGATTTGTACATAAATTTTCCTTGTTTCAATGAAGGGTACCAGTACCACTCATTCAAATCTTTGGCACATTCGCTTCAGATGAAAAGTGCTAGGAAGTTGCAAATGTTGGGATGGTCGGTAAAGTTTTTAATCTAGATCCGAATGGAATGATGAGAGCATTTGCAGATATGATGATGAAAAAAAACAGAATGCCAGGCCATATGATGTACGATGGCCATGATTTCAATCTTGTTCTCTTTTTTTTTTTTTTTTTGTTTTTTTTGATGATGGTCAATTATTAAAATTAGAAAAATGAATACAATTTTTTCTAATTTGTTAATGGAAAAGACTGCGATACACAGGTCCTATCGATGGCTTACAGTTAATAACGAGACTCGTAAATAAAAATTTAATAAGAGGAAAGTTAAAAATGCTAGTAAAAATTTAGGTTTGCATCAGATCCAATTCCAATTAATAACTAGTAATTATGGTTACAAGCTTTGTTAATATGTATACACCATACAACATGGTTTTTAATTGGTAAAGAGCTATCAACCTTTGACAAAAATATACACTTTTAACTCATTAGTTTAAAAAATACATAGATATTGTTCGTTAGTTTAATATGTGAGTTTGGATGAAAATCTTTATATGCACAACACCAAAAGTCTTCCTAGAATAACTACACTATCTATTTTGAATAAGTTAGTAAAATGAAATGCAATAATTATTTTATTAACATTAATATTATTATAGTTATTTTATAGTGTATTTTATAGTCACAGTTTACTATCACTCGCCATTGTTGTAACGGTAGTTTGCAATCACCAACTCCTTTTTTCTCTGTTTTAGACTTCTTGCGATGCTCTACCATTCAAAATAACTCCACTGTTAGGTAAATTGAGAAAGTTAGAGTCGGCATATAGCTAAGGTTGGCTTATTCAGGCTTCCCTTCCTTTAAGGTTCTGGTGGGATGCATCTCAATTGTTGTCTTCTTAATCAATTATCTACCTAGTTAACCCCCAATATGTCATAAATCACTCTATGAATGATTTTTTCACCACATTCCTTATTACTCATTTATCAAATTTTTTGGCTGTTCTTTCTTTCATTTTTGTAAATGCATCAACGATAACAAATTAGATCATGTCTAAAACAAAAAAAATTGTATTCATAGAATTCTCATCACAAAAATTAGATGGCCATGAAGTTGCAAGTGTGGTCGTGTGTACATTCATATCTAAAACAAACTGTCACTCTCTGTTGCGGATATTTGAATGGTTATGACAAATTAGATCAGAATTAATTGTGATTCTTCTCATATATCCATGCAGTTATTCAGTTAAAAAAATTCTTAAAATTTCTTTCTTCATGTCTTAAACTCCAAGTTTAATTTGGAGGTTCTTTTCTTTACTTGTTATGATTCTTTAGTTGATTCTCACGCTAACCATGTAATTTCATTACTGATGTCTTCAACTTTGTCGTAAGTATGAACTTTACTTTGTTTTTACAGTGGTACCATATTATTTACTTTGAATCAAAACCTCTGTAGATTTGCTTCTGGACTCCACCCAAAAAGGCCTCGTACCAAAGCTTTTTGCCTGCCTTAAACTTACAAATCTAGAATCAACCATGACCTAGAGGGTCCACCACCTTTATTCGTAAAGGAGTGATTTGATCCACATACTCTAATATCACTTATAAGTATGGATTTTACCTTATTTTTACAATGATATGAGTGATTTAATCCATATACTCTGATATCACTTATTGTAAATGTGGACCTTTCCTTGTATTATTCACTTTTAAGCTAAAAGTCTCGTAAATTTACTTTTTGGACTCTACCCAAAAAACCCTCACACCAACGAAGATAATGGCTATGCTTATAAACCCATTATCCTCCCCTTATAAGCCAATATGGGACTTTGACCATAACAAATTTCAAGTTGAACATTACAAAGAGGTTCTTTTATTTTCACTTTTTATAATTCTTTGGTTGATTCTTACTCCAACCCTCATCTCTTACAATCCTTTACATTAAATCAACACCAATTAATCGTTTGTTGCATTGAATGAAATTTTCTCTTTTTAACACTTCATCACCAATTAACATCTGATTAGATTCCAAGTATGCTTTACTTCCTGTAACAAGTTTGTTCACATTTAACAATTGGCAGCTTGGAAACTTTTATTATCTTTACCAACAAACATAATATTATAAAAGAAATATGTAACAATATAAAAATATATCTATATATATTAAATAAATAACATGATTACAACTAATTTAATAATTATGTGATATTATAATTTTTAATATGATTATTAAACAAGTCATATTTGAATGAGTCATTTTAAATATAACATCATGTAAAAATTTGAATTAATATCTTTAATTATAACATATATAATTTGTCCCTTTTTCGTACTATTCTTTCTTTTTTTTTTTTTTTTTTGGTTTTTCATTTTTCAGTTTATTCCGTCCAAGGAAGAGGAGAAAGAGGAGATCAGACAGAATAAGGAAAGGGGAAATAAAAAAAGGAAAAGATGGAGAAAAAAGTTAAATATTACTCTTCTAGCAAGCAAGAATCAAGGACTCAAAAAGATGACCATTTTATACGTTAATATGTTACTTAAACAGCTTGTATAGAATTTAGAAAGAATTTTATACTTTTTATGAGAAAAACAACATGAATCCCAGTTCTCATTGATATGCTGATTTTTTATTAGCAATATATGAATCTACAATTACAATTTATTTAATTATTTAATAATTATATCAAATTTTTAATTTTTTTCATAATTATTAAATAAATTAAATTCATATTAATTTTTTTTTTTAACACAATAGATAGAAAATTTAAATTAACACTCTTAATTATACACATCAAGCTTGCCTTCTTTTTGTACCATTCTTTTTTAACTTTTCATTTTATTTTTTCTCTCTCTCTTTTTTCCTTTTTTCAATGCCTTTCTATCTTTTTCATTTTTCAATTTATTTTGTCTTCCATTAAGCAGAGGAAACAGAGAAGGAGTAGATCAGAGAGAATAAGGAAAAGAAGAAGAAGATGGTGATAAAGCTAAAAATTACTCATTCTAGCAAGCAAGAACCAAAGAATCAAAAAGATGACCATTTTATTCGTTCTTATGTTTCTTGACAATTGATTAACAGCATGTATAAAATTTAAAAAGAATCTGATATTTTTTCCGGGAAAAGCAACATGCATCCCACTTTTCATTAAGATGTTCATTTTCCATTGTTAAATTTTCATAGATTGCTTGAAACCCTTCGGAAATTGTTCTCTGAATCATAAACAAAACTAAACTTGTTCATTCCAGCACTTAAATTTCCTGCGGATTTTGTCTTCTTCATTTTCTTCCACCCATTTCTTGCCCAAACAAAAAACATGTCAATCATCGGAGAGGCGATTCTATCGGCGTCGGTTGAGATGCTGGCCAAGAAGTTGGCTTCGGAGGGAATTCAGCTGTTTTCAAGGCTGGAGCAAATCCAGGCTGATCTCATGAAATGGAAGAAATTATTGGTGAAAATTAAGGCTGTGCTTGGTGATGCAGAGGAGAAGCAGACGACTGATCAGTCTCTGAAGATTTGGCTTCACGATCTTTAGAACTTGGCTTATGATGTTGAAGACATGCTGGATGAGTTTGAAACTGAAGCTTTTCGTAGGAAGTTGCTGCTTGAACCAGCTCAACCAAGTACAAGTAAGTTTCGGAAATTGATTACTTGCTGCTCTACTTTTAGCCCGCGAACTATCAAGTTTGATTGCATGATGATGTCTAAAATAAAGGAGGTCACTACCAGATTACAAAATATTGCAATGCAGAAAGACTTACTGAATTTGAAAGAAAATTCAGGAGGGAAGTTGAAAAAAGTCAGACATAGACTACCCACAACCTCTTTGAAGCCAAAGTACACGGTAGGGAGAAAAAGGAAAGAATGACATACTTGAATTGTTGTTGAGGGATGATTCAAGCTCTGTTGAACCATTCTCTGTCGTTCCTATTATAGGAATGGGGGGTGTGGGAAAGACAACCCTTGCTCAGCTTGTCTACAATGATGTTCGAGTGCAAGGTGTTGATTTGCAGACAAATGCAAGGTGTTGATTTGCAGACAAGTGCAAAGCACAGATTAATTGCAAGTGAAAACAGAAAGAAAAACTAAATCAAGAAGAATTCAAGAAGACGTAGAAAACAGAGGAATTAATTATCTCTCTTTTGTATTTTTCTACTCATGAATACAACCTACAAATGTTCAATGTTATATAGTTTAACAGCAGCCAATCAAATTTAATTATTGATTTCTAATGTCAACTGTCAATAACAACCATATAACTGTCAAGAAGCAATTTAAATCTACCATTCCAGCTCACAACTGCTCTTGCTTGCTTCTTTCTCTGCAGCTTCTACCATTCTTCAGAGAATTTAGATCACATTCTCACACAAGATCATTTTGATCTCAAAGCATGGGCATGCGTGCCTGAAGATTTTGATGTTATCAGGTTAACAAGCATAATTTGAAGGTCCATCGATACTGAAACTAAGGATGTAAAGTAGTTAAATTTGCTTCAAGAGAAATTGAAGGAGAAATTATGCGGAAAGAAATTTTTCCTTGTTTTAGATGATGTGTGGAATGAGAATTATGATGACTGGACTGTCATAATCTGTCCATTTGAAGTTTGCTCAATAGGAAGTAAGATTGTTGTCACTACTCGCACCAAGGTGCTGCAGATATCATGGGGACTGTTCCATCTTGTCCATTGAAAGAGTCGTCAAATGATGAATGTTTTCGTATATTCACTCAACACTCTTTGGGGACAAGAGAGTTCAATATGCATAAATCCTTGCAGGCAATTGGTGAGAAGATAGTAATCAAACGCAGGGGCTTACCTTTGGCAGCAAAAACTCTTGGCGGCCTCTTGCGCGGCAAATATGACCCAAGTGATTGGGAAGATGTGTTGCACAGCAAAATATGGGATTTACCAGAAGAGAGATGCAACTTTATACCAGCAATTAGAGTGAGCTACTATTATCTTTCTCCATATTTGAAACGGTGTTTTTCATACTGCTTATTGTTGTCAAAAGATCAGGAATTTGGTGAAGAGGAGATAGTTTTATTATGGATGAAGGTTTGCTGAATCATGAAGACAGTGAGATGCACATGGAAGATTTAGGCCGCAAGTATTTTCATGAGCTACATTCGAGGTCATTTTTTCAACAATCAAGTACCAATACTACTCGATTTGTAATGCACGACCTCATCAATGACCTAGCTCAATAGTTCGCAGGGGAGATATATTTCAGAATGGAGGATATGTTTGAAGGTAAGAGACGAAAACCCAATGTCTTTTTCAAATCTTCGACATTTATCTTCCATTGACGGAGAATTTGATGGCATTGAAAGATTGGAAGTCTTTTGTTATGTCAAACTTTTGCGAACAATTTTACCAGTGATGTTGTCAACTATGTTTAACCGTTACTTGGCTTATAATGCTCTGCATATGTTGTTGAAATTCTCATGCTTAAGAGTCTTGTCTTTAAGCTATGAGAACATCTTTGAGATACCAAAATTCTATTGGTAATTTGAAGCATCTACGGTGTCTTGACCTTTCCCAAACTGCAATTATAACCTAGCCCAAATTCATTACCACACTTTACAATTTACAAACACTAATGCTAAAATATTGTATTCGACTCAAGAAGTTGTGTGCAGACATGGGAAACTTGAACAAACTACGTCATCTCAACAACTCCAATGTAGAAGTATTGGAGGAAATGCCTTTTGGAATCGGCAAATTGACTCCAGACGTTGTGTAGTTTTGTTGTGGGAAAAGATTCTGGCTCTGGATTACGAGAGTTGAAGTCCTTGATACATCTTCGTGGAATACTTAATATTTTGAGGTTGGAGAATGTAAAAGATGTTGGTGATGCCAAGGAGGCTCAGTTAAATGAAAAGAGAAACCTTCAAAAGAGTTATTGCTTGATGGACTTGGAATACTACCAACACTTCAACTAAGCGAGAAAATGTAACACGCGTGTTTGAAATGCTAAAACCTCATGAAAATTTAAAAGAACTCACTATGGAGTACCATGGCGGTACAAAATTTCCAAATTGGTTGGGAGATTCTTCATTCATAATTTAGTGCTACTAAGATTTCAAGATTGTGTCATGTGTACTTCCTTGCCTTCAACAGGGCAACTCCCCTTTCTAAACAATCTTTTTATAAGGGGAATGGATAGAGTAAACAGTGTGGGTTCTGGAGTTTTACGGAAATGAGAGCTCAGTGCCTTTTCCATCACTAGAGACTCTTTGTTTTAAGGATATGCGAGAATGGAAAGACTGGATTCATCATGGATATGGTCAAGAAGTTGAAGGTTTTCTTAGCTTGCAAGAGCTTTATCTTGTAAGATGTTCTGAACTGCAAGGAACAATACCAAAACATCTTCCTTCACTGGAGAGACTAGTCATTTACAGTTGTGAAAAATTGCTAGTGACAGTTCCAAGTCTTCAAATTCTCAAGCAATTAAAAAATAGATGATGTAAAAAGGTGATGTGGAGAAGTACAATTGATTTGAGCTCACCGAATTCAGTGGTTTGTGGGGATGTGTCGAATCAAGTGTTTTTCCCTGAGCAAATTAAGCAAGAGCTGCCAAACTTGATAGAATTGGAGATGTATGATATTGAAAACCTCACATATCTATGGCAGAGTGGAAGTGGATTACTGCAAGACATTAGCGGCCTTCGTCAATTGAGGATTGGAATATTTCCTCAACTTCTTTCCTTGGTGGCGGAGGAAGAACAAGGCCAACAACAGCTAGGGTTGCCATGCAGACGTCAATATCTGAAATTGATAGGATTTCACCAAGGCCTTCTGAAGATACCACAGGCATTGCTCGCCCTTAGTTCTCTTAGAGAGATCTATGTCAGTGATTACACTTCACTCGTTTCCTTTCCGGAGGCTGCTCTGCCTAACCAGTTGAGGAAATATCAAATTGAGAAATGTGATGCACTGAAATCCTTACCTGAGGCATGGATGGAGAACGCAAATATGTATCTTGAAAGTTTGTCCATTGTTTCCTGTGAATCTTTGACATACATTGCCAGAATCTAGCTTCCTCCCTGCCTTAAACAACTGCTGATCATAGGATGCAATGATTTGAGGGCTTTGATAGATGAAGAGGACAATATCCACAATGGCAGCAGACGGTACACCTCTCTTCTTGAGTACTTAGAAATTGATCGTTGTCCATCTCCCACATCTTTATTCCCAAAATCCGAGTTACCTGCCACACTTGAGCTCCTTGAGGTTAGTTATTGCTCAAAACTTACGTGCCTGTCATTGAATGGCAGTCTACATAAGGCTCTCAAGCAAGTTCGAGTTTCTCAATGTTCCAACCTGGAGTCAGTATCAGAAAGGTCAGACAACAACGCATTTCTTGAAAGTATCGACATTCACGTTTGCGTGAATTTTAAATTTTTACCCAATGGTTTGCATAAGCTCCGCAATCTTCAAGTGATTAGCATAGTTCAATGTCCATCCAATGTTCAAACTGGAGGCCCTGCCCATTCGCATACATAATCTTACCTTTCTTCAAGAATTAACAATATCAATTTGTTCCAGCATTGCATCTTTCCCTGAGGGTGGTTTTCCTACCAACCTTGCTTTCCTTAGCATTCAAGGTATGAATATTTGCAAGCCATTTTTCAAGTGGGGATTGCACAGATTCACATCTATTAAAGAACTCAATGATAGGAGGATGTCACGACGTAGTATCAATTCCACAAGAGAATCTGGAAGTGACACTACCTGCCTCTGTAACCTCATTGTCATTTGATACTTCTCCAAATCTGGAACTCATATCCTCAATTGGGTCATTGAAAAGCCTTGATTTCATTGATTGTCCGAAGCTCAAATACTTTCCGGAGAATGGCTTGCCCAAATTACTTTTGAAACTGTTTATTTATGGATGTCCATTGATACGGGAAAAGTGCACGAAGGATGAAGGAGAATGTTGGCACTTGATAACACATATACCTTGCATCCTCGTTGAGGATGGTTTTAGAAGAAAATGTTAGGCGGACTGTATTATCATATTATTTATTACGATGTAGTAAAAATATTTAATAAATAAAAAATTATTTTTATTAATAAAAATTTTAAAAATTAATTTTATTTGTTCACTTAAATAAAATTTATCTTAACTCTTTTATATTAATATAATAAAAATAATTTTTTAATTAATTAAATAATTTTATTATATTATTATTAATAATATAATAAAATAATTTTATTTACAATTCTTATATTTTAAAAAATATAAAAAGTAATTTTCAATTCATCGAGTTCCATCAAATAATCCCCGTTACAAAATTTAACAGAGAAGGAAAAAGAAAGCATTAAATGGTTGAAGTTGCTGACATTGAATTTTAATTTGTTTTATGCATGGGCTGCATTAATTTGACCACTACTTCACTTGAGTAAAGTGATAGGCGGCTGTACTTGGTCAATTTATTTTCAGCAACACCCAGAATATATTTAAATATATCTTACGTATTTAATATAAAATAAAATAATTAATATAATTAATATAAAATTTTAAAACTATATATATATATATGAAACAGGGCAAATCGCAGAGCAGCCGTCAAATGTCTTTCCTGTGGCAGCACTTCAATACTTCAATTTCACTATAAATAAATAACAATAATAATAAAAAAAGTTGTCTTATTATTTTAATTTCAAAATCATTATTTTTACACCATTAAGTTGTAATATAATAGATGGATTAATATATTTTTTTAAAATTTTAACTTTTTAAAAATTATTTATTAATAATGATGCACAAGTATAATATTTAAATTTATCTAATTTTTAAACAAAATATGTAAATTTAAGATTTATTTTTTATTATATTTTAATCTATATCTCTCTATCATAAAGAATGTATTTGCTCAAGAAATTTGACACTATAAAATATAATTTTTATTTTTATTTTTTATTTTTGAATAAAAAGATAATTCGATAAAATAGACATATCTTCTTACATTTTTACAATATAATTTTATCATATTAAATTTAATTTAATCAATTATGACAATGATTATAATAGTAAAGTATACAACACAATTTTATTAGACGTCTATTTGGACCATCATATTTAAGATTTTTTATTATTTTAATCTTATCTTATCTCCTTTAATATGAGACAAAGTTAATTATAAATAAATATAGATAGATCGTTCTTAGTCGGCATGTATGTATTTAAATATTTTTATTCTTTATTTAGTTGTTTAGAAGTTTAGTTAATAAGATAATATTATTTTAAAATTGGTAAAATTTTGGAATCTAAGTACACATCTTGATCTACTACCATTTTGTCAAAGCAGAATTTTGAAAATGGAAATGGAGATATCATTTATTAATTATCAATTTAAATTTATTTATTTCATTTTTTATGAAAAAATAAATAAATTAAATTAAACGGTTGAAGTTGTGGACATTGAATATGAATTTGGTTTTTCTACAACGGCTGCATTAATTTGACTACTGTTACTACTTTGTGTGTATTATGAGGGTGACTGATTGGCGGCTTGTACTTACTCTGTTGTTTTTATACACTAAATTTTATGGGTTTTAGTTCTGGTGCATTCATGTAACCTTTGGTACATTTAAAAATTTTTATCACCTTATAATTTGCAACGCTCCTTGTAAAAACTTAAAATAAAATAAAAAAATCTTTAAAATATTAAAATTTTTTAACTTTGTTTTAAGTTTTTTTAAATTTCAAATTATTTTAACAAAAATTTCAAGTCATAAGTAGTAGTTTTTTTAAAAAAAATATATCAATATATGCATGTACTAAAATTAAGTCATAAATTTATAAAATACGAATGTTCAATGTATTTTTATTAATTAAAATTAAATTTAATATGTTAAATTAATATATTATAATTATTATATATTTAAAATATATTATTAATAATTCAAATAAAATTAATTTAATAATATATAAATAGTATAATAAATTATGTGAAAAAGTATTGATATTCTTAATCGTAATATTGTATTTATACATGTATACTTGATAATGACATTTTAACAAGTAAAAGATAAGTTGGGATCATCTTTTGAATTAATATAATCATGGAGTAGACTTAGTGGATCTTCCTTTAAATTAATATAATCATGGAGTAGACTCAGTCTCTCATGATATATTAAAAATTAAACAAAAGATGGGCACACAATAAAAAGAAAAATTAAAAGTGTATACATGTATTCTTATATTTATTTTTTCAATTTATTAAAAGTTATTTAATTTTTTTTATATTTTAAATATTATTTATTATATATTTTAAATTTTTTTAATATATATTTTTTTTTGTTGTGTATTTTAAATTGTTTTACCTTTCAACATTTTTTTTTGTTTTAAATATTTAGCACCCTAAATTTTTTAATTGAAATGATATGTACATGTGCCAGAGCAAAGTCCAAATTAAAGATGTAATTAATATGAGTAAGTTATAAGATGTAATAATTAATCAAACATTATTTAGTATTAATATCTTGAATCATGTCTTCATCATACATTATTAATTATTTCTATCATATGCTTCGTCGCATACTTGTTTTTTCTTCAATTTTCTACTACTTTATTTCAACATATTTTAATTTTATTATAATAAAATATTATTAACAAAAAATTTATTTTATTTTTTGAATTTGATAGTCATTATAAATAATACACTGTTAATTTCTAATAGATGGATTAAAATTCTCTCTTAATTTTAATTTTTAAAAATTATATAAATTTTTAAAAGTTTATTAAAGATAATAAATGTGGTTGAAGAATTATATGTATCTTGTAATGATTTAAATTTTTTAAATTTTTTTTTGACATGTGTATCTTTTTATTTATGTAGAATTAAAATTTATTACATAAGGAATAAAATTATGGTACATAAATAATACAATTTCATAAAATGTTTTACTATAATTTTCAATTTTTTATTTTTTGTCTCAAATTTTATATTTTATTTTTATAAAAATTAGTCGTTGTATGTGCAAAATATAAAAAATGTAACAAATAATTTACAAACTATAATACAAAAAATTGAAAACCATACAACACTAACAAATATAGTGTAAGAAAATGTTTGTATAAATAACAATACATTTCAATTAAAAAAGTATAAATTTTAAGACTTTTACATAATAATTATTTAAAAGATAACATATCATTTGATACATAGATAGGATCTAACATTGCAGAGTTAATTTTAAGAATGTGCAATACATGAAGTCGATTAATTATTAATTTAAAATTAACCTAATATTAATATAATATTAAATTTTATAAGATTTTATTTTAAATACTTACATAATATTTTTAAAAATTTTAAAAAATACAGGTTACCTTTATAACAATAGTATATACATGTATTTGTACATTTAAAAATTTATTACTTATAACTTGAATCGATTTTTATAAAAATTTGAGAATATTATTAAAATTTTATTATTTTAAATTTTTATGAGAATTCTTTTAAATTAAAAAATTAAAATAAAAATTTAAATGTAATCATGCATGAATGTATTTCGGTAATATACAAATTCTAAGCTAATTAATAATTAAAAAATAATATACGAAATACGATGCACCGGAATAGCTGTGGTAAGGACTACGCTAGATTCTCAACAGTCTGAACTGGGACCCTGCAGAAATTGGGGTCCATGTAGTCTTGGACTCTCTCAGTACTTGTCGTTTTCACGTTACGCATGTATCCGAAAATTTTGTGGGTTAATGTGTAATATTGTTAAATTATGGGACTCAATTTTAATAATAATAAAATTATTTCATCAAAGTGGGCTATATATTTGACTGTTGTCTCTTCCCCACTTTCTTACTCATTTTCTTTCTTTTGTGGAGTAAACTGTAGCGAGAGAAAGAGAGAAAAGAAAAGGAAAGAAAATAATCGGTAAAAACAAGAAGCAATAAGCAATGGCTCTCAAGCTCGGTCCTTTCACCACCCAAACCCAGAAATTTCCTTCCTTTGCTCTCCCACAAATGGCCATTTTCAGATCTCCCAAGTTCTCCATGGCTTCAACTCTGCGCTCTAACACCAAGTGGGTGCTTTCCATGTCTTGCGTTTCTGTTTTTGGGTTTTTTGAGATTCTCGTATAGAAAATCTCTGCATGTCTTTTTGCTTTGCGGCTGGTTTTGGATCTGGCTTTTTGGTTTTACGCGTTAATTTGATTTATTTCTGCATTTCTTCATTTTGGTTCGTTGTGATGTTCTTTTTCTGTTTCTGAAACGCTTTTTTTTTTGCTTATTTCTTTTTTTTATTTTAATTATTTTGTTTTGATTTATTGAGATGGGTTTGGAAATGTATTGTTATGTCTCTGATAATGTTCTGTTTTTGAACCTTTTTGAGTTTGATGAAATGGGTTTGGTTGGTTTTATCTCTGTAATGAAGATTTCTCCACTAGCACCTTTTTTTATCAAATTTTATTTATTTTTGAGGAGGGACGCGTTTTCTAGTAAAATTTGGGGATTTGTTGTAGGATTGGATTGTATTGCTGGTTTGATTCAAATTCATGCATTGTCTTTGAGTTATATGAGGTTTCATTCAATTTGATGGAGAATTGGTTTTATTTTATATATTGTATTTTGTTTTGGATGTAGTGATTTTGTGGTATCTGTTTCAGTCTTAAATATGTCTTGATTTTGATATTTGGAATTTTATTTTCTGGGCATGACTCTGTGATTTTGATTGTGATGTTGATGGCCGTTTTTCTTGTTTTACTTACTCCGTTTCTAGCATGGTTTCTGAGTTAGACGACAGAAGAAAGAAAATGGAAATGAAAATGAAAATGATGCCTTTCAGGGTGTGCTTTTGTAAATATCTCATTTTCAAGAATTGTTAAATTCTTGGTTTTACAGTTATATGCCTTTTTTTTTTTTTTTCATAATTGTTCCTATGATCTTTTTTTCAACAATGGTCAAATTCTAGGTTTCACAGTTATATGCCCATTTCTTGTTGAAGTGCAAGAAAGAAATGAAAACCAGTTTTTCTTATGACCCTAAAGTTATTAAAAAACATCTGTGTTGTTGTTGTGGAAACTTTTCTTTGATCCCTCTAAAATCGAAACAAAGGCACTTTTATTTTTATTATTAATCTTGATGTCTTCTTTTTAGGAATAATTATATTTTGGAAATCTGGTGGTTGAAATGGTTCTACTTGATTTGCTGGTTTTAATTGCAATATGTGGGTGAGGGTGGTTAGGATATTTTAATTTATTTGCTTATTTTTTTATTTTCACCGCAAATGTCTGCTTTGAATGTCATTAATTGTTTGGTTAATTTGCTGAGAAATATTGGTGTTCTGTTTCTTCCCTTTTTTTTTTTTTTTTAAATTTCTTATTTTGTGTTGAGCTGCTTGATCTTGGCTATGTAGAATGCATTTGTTGCATTTAATTTCTGGATGCTTCCCTATTAATTGATGCGTCTCTATATTGCATGTTTCGACAAGCATGTGCATGTTTGCCCGGGTGTTGGTTTCTCATGTTATGGTGATATAAGTTGTGTTTGTCTGTGTCTGGAAGCTTCTTGAATGATGTATCCCTTTAGCCGCATTACGTCAGGCCAAGCTCAGGTGGAAATAAAGCCATTCTGTTTTCTACTTCTGATTGCTGTGACATGCCTTTGTTGTGTTTTATTGCATTGCCCATTCTTCATTGCATTCTTTCTTGTCTTTTATAATTCTGTGGGTTTAATTTTTCTAACATAATTACACTTATTTTCTTTGATGATTTGATGTAATATTTGCCACTTTCTATTTGTTATCTTCTTGTATCCGCTCTTGCAATTTGGTTGAATCTACATATTGACAAAGAATACTCAAGTTGGTGATAGTAGTTTGGATTCCTCTGTGCACTGATTCTCTGTTTTATAAACCATCCCTTACATTGTTTGATTGCTGGTGGATCTTTGACTAATTTGTTTATTGTTTAATGGGTGGTGGATCTTTTAAATGTTACTAAGTTGCTACGTTAGGTCAAAGAATTAGGATCATTGGCTTTGGTTTATTGGAATTTTTGTTTCTTTTGTTTTCTAAATATTGGCTTCCTAAATGTTAATCTTTACAGCTACTAATTGAGAGATGAAACTTTAGTTGGTGAGCCTAGTTTTCTGTTTTGGGCAATTATTCTCACATTGTGTTTCTTACTTGGAATATGTCTGACTATTATCGAACGTGTAGTTTCATGTCATGTTTGTAGGAACTAAGCAAATCTTTGTGCCATCTCTTTTCTCAAATCACTTCTCCTGGTCATGCTTTTGGTAGTTACTAGTCAACTACTTCTTGTGGTCCTGCCTTAGTTTATATACAAGATTTGTGGTATCTATTGACATCAAATGTCATTTGTAGTTATGCCCATAAGCATCCTTCTATGATGATATTTATTTTTCTCTACCTACTTGTGTTTGGTATGACTGTTTCTTTTGATATTCGTCATATGTTGTTTCCTAGCTTCTTGGTAGCCTGATGATAGACACCATTAGTTTTATTATATTATTTGGCAAGTATTTCCATCTAAATCGGGAGCATTTTTAGGTTTCCTTAAGCTCAGTTTTTGACCACGATTCTTTGTCCAAGTTCCTTTCTGGAAAACAGGTTTACTATTTTATTGTTACCATGGATATGTCACTTGTTTATAATAATTGCTTAGTTTTTATCTCATATATGCATGAATGAGCAATGCTAATTCTTGTACGAAATAAACAAAAAAAAAAAAGAGCAGAAAAATATTAGAGAGTTAGCCATGCTAATCAAGAAAGCTTTCCCCTGTAGTTCTTATTCATAGCTTTAATTTACATCTAGTCCTTGTTAGAAATTCAGTCTTAGCTGCAATTATCTGATCCCAAATTTGGTTCTTTCATGCAGGGAGGTTGAGAATATCAAGAAACCTTTTATGCCTCCTCGGGAGGTGCATGTTCAAGTCACCCACTCCATGCCACCTCAAAAGATCGAAATCTTTAAATCCTTGGAGGACTGGGCTGAGCAGAACATTTTGGTTCACCTCAAGCCAGTTGAGAAGTGTTGGCAACCCCAGGATTTTCTGCCAGATCCTGCCTCAGATGGATTCGAAGAACAAGTTAAGGAACTAAGAGAGAGGGCAAAAGAGATTCCAGATGATTACTTTGTTGTTTTGGTTGGAGATATGATCACAGAAGAAGCTCTTCCAACTTATCAAACAATGCTTAATACCTTGGATGGGGTTCGTGATGAAACAGGCGCAAGCCTTACTTCTTGGGCTATTTGGACAAGAGCATGGACTGCTGAAGAGAATAGGCATGGCGACCTTCTGAATAAGTATCTCTATCTGTCTGGACGAGTAGACATGAGACAAATTGAGAAGACAATTCAGTATTTGATTGGATCGGGAATGGTGAGATCTCTGCCTCCTAAATTAAGCAACCTTGTTCTGAATTTCTGATAGGAAGCCATTTATAAAAGCAGATGCATGTGCAAACACTTACACTCACACATACTTATGGGATTCCTTTCTGTTCATACGAGGACTTCAGGTCTCTCCTTACAGATTATTTGGGAGATTAGTATTTTGATTGTATGCGTTTACATTGGCTCGTAAGCACCCACACATCCATGTGTATGAGCATGCGCATATTTTCACACAAAAATGGTTTTATAACTGTGCATTTGTGATCAATTCATGTTTCTTTTCCTTGTCCAGCTTTGTGTTTCGATTTTTTTAAGTACTGGTGCTGTTAAAATTAGATTCTATTTTTTGATATCTGCTCAATCATTGTAGAAAAAGGTCAGTGCAGTTTCCTTCTCCTTGTGCTAGTCTTTGAATATTATCTCCAAATCAATATTATAATTTAATTTGGTTACTTTTCCCCTCCAAAATGCAAGGCTGCAGCCAAGGATATGTAATCTTAATGTTGTAATGACGATGCAGGACTGTGAAGTAGGTCGCCATAGAGTTCAGCATCTAATTGGGCCAGTCTTTGTCAATTTCCTTCTTACCCTTCTATTTAAATTTTGTAGGACCCTCGAACGGAAAACAGTCCCTACCTTGGATTCATCTACACTTCATTCCAAGAAAGGGCAACCTTTATTTCTCATGGGAACACTGCCCGGCAAGCCAAGGAGCACGGAGACATGAAGTTGGCTCAAATATGTGGTATAATTGCTGCAGACGAGAAGCGCCATGAGACTGCCTACACCAAGATAGTGGAAAAGCTGTTTGAGATTGATCCTGATGGAACTATCATGGCTTTTGCTGACATGATGAGGAAGAAGATCTCTATGCCCGCCCATTTGATGTATGATGGCCGTGATGATAATCTCTTTGACCACTTTTCAGCTGTTGCTCAGCGGCTTGGGGTTTACACTGCTAAGGACTATGCCGACATTTTGGAATTCTTGGTGGGGCGATGGAAAGTTGAGAATCTAACTGGGCTGTCTGCCGAGGGACGGAAAGCTCAAGACTATGTTTGTGGATTACCTCCAAGAATCAGAAAGCTGGAGGAGAGAGCTCAAGGGAGGGCGAAACAAGGACCCATCATCCCCTTCAGTTGGATTTTCGACAGACAAGTACAACTTTAAATGTTGTAATGGAATGCAACGTTGTGTCTCTCCTTGTACTACCCACACACTACTCTTGCGCAGAATGGTAAATATAGGTGGAAATGTTGCAGTAACTTCTTTCTTTTGGATCTTTGTTTATCATTCTGTGCAAGGAAAAATTGATGGGCAGTGACTTTGGTTGGTTGTAGATACAGTTGTTTCTCTTGCTGTGCCATTAGCTTATGCAGATCGGGGCATCTGTAGTTTTTGTTGTCATGTTTCTGTTTTTTTTTTTTTTTTTTTTTACTCTCTTGTATGAGCATGTTTTTGCTTTCATTAGTTTGTCTTGTCTGTAAGCAAATAATCTCCATGGCAATTTTGGCGCTGATGATAATGATAATATCGTGATAATAACGTTTATATTTACTAGCCAACTGGCTGAAGAGGAAGAAGGAGAACCCCACTGTTTTGAACGCAGAATTTTACAGTTATGAAGGAAATCGGGTTATAGGATCTGTGTTTCTTTTTCTGTTCTTTCTTTTTGGTTCTACAAGTTAAAGGTTCTTGAGTTTTTGCTCATAGAGCTTTTACGACAGGCACATAGACATATACATACGTACACATATATATGTTAATGGGGTAATGACACTTGGCCCTCAAGCTGTTATGCTTTCAAAGAATGGACAAACTAGTTACGAATTTTGGTCGATTACAATGTAGTATCTATCATTAATGGGCATTTAATTTCTTATTATAAGCGATAAGAGCTTATTTGATGTAAATAGACAAACGTGTTTGTATTTGTGAAAACAAAAAATATAGGGATCTGAATGTTATTCTCATATCAAAAATTAATTCATAGAAAATGTCTTAATTAA
Organism: Khaya senegalensis; assembly: GCA_032402905.1. Lineage (NCBI taxonomy): Eukaryota > Viridiplantae > Streptophyta > Magnoliopsida > Sapindales > Meliaceae > Khaya > Khaya senegalensis. Next base: position 7,338,002 of record CP135541.1, read on the forward strand.
ATACACATTGTTTTGTATTCTTTGTTAGACGGATGGATAAATGAGAGTATTGAATCGGTAGGTGAAAATTTTCTGCTAATTTGAGGAATTTACCTGCACATATACCACTTTATAATTCATTGTCAATCTTAGTTTAATTTATGATTTATGTCAAGCATTGTCAAGCATTTTATTGATTTATCACATGCCCTTTTCTTTTCTGGTTCTAGATTTTCAATTTTGATTTTCAAGAATTTAAATAGTGTAAGAAAACTTTGACTTGGATTTATTGAATATCAAGGGAAACCATAATTATGGTCAAAAATTTGAGGCCCCAGAGAGCTAAGTTAGCCAGACTCTAGCAAAGGGGATTTGACACACCAACCCACTAACACTTGGTGAGAAAGACAGAAATGAGTGACTTTGGGAGAGAGAGAAAGGGGGTTAATTTCATAGAGACCCCATCCTTTTTCAAAAATTCCAAATGACCCCAACTCTTTTGTATGTTTACGTTGCACCCCACGGGGCTCTGGTTGGAAGTTTTTGTCAAGCCTCCAAGGTAGTCGGGTTAATCCATTGCCAACGACGAGACTCCATGTTTATAACAATGAAACTTGGTTGATTTTCTTTACAATAATAAATAGAAGAGATTTCATATTTATAATTTTTCGTTTAAAATTGGGAAAAACATAAAGAATAAAAAATGTAGCGACTTGTTCGAGGCCATATTCAAAACGAGAATTTGATAGGCACGGAGAATCGCTAACGAATATTGATATTGCCAACCTTCAATGCAAATCACGCCATCGAGTTTCTCGACGCCCTTGCTCTGCAAATTGGCTTTTCTTTCTCTAATTATAAACATTTTCCACACAAAGATAAAACCCTAACCTCAAAATCGAAGAACAGAAACAACAGGAAGACGAGCAGAACAAATAGCAGTACTCATCGTGGCTTCGCCTCAATGGGAAGGGGGTTTATATAGAACGAAGAGGAAACCCTACTTTGTTTCAAATGACAGTATTACCCCTGCGCGTGGGCTTGATATTACTAAAATAGGGCACCGGCTTCATCTCTCTTTTAAAATTTTTATTCAAAGACTTTTATAAATGAATTTCGTAAAAATCAATTAGGACCCTTTTTTATTTATTTTTAATTATATAGCAATATATATATATATATATTATTTTTAATCAATTTTCATGTTAAGATTAGTTTCTGGAACTCCTGGTTCTTTCTTTTGGCCTTCCTTTCATTCATATCATTTGAAAACAAAGTTTCAGTGAGAAGAGTTATTTCCTTTTTAACTGCTTTTACTATGAGAGAACAGAAATAATATGTATATTTTTATGTTACAATTTCTGCATCTACTCTGTTTAATACTTCTTAATATCAAAATACTCAGATCACCCTGTTTTTATCCAGAAAAGAAAACTTGTAAAACTATCCCAAGTGTATCTCTCTGTACTGCTGCAACTTCCAAGTGTATTTCTTAAAATTATTTTTTCCTACTGGCTACAAGAGAGATTGAATAGGTCTCTAATGGTTTTTGCCAAGACAAGTTTGAGTCAGCCAAACTGCAAATGATGGGGACTGAAGCAATAAACGATTTGGAGTCATGCCTTTAACTCCTCAATCGATGACAGCATCAAGACATTACCACATCTCGTAGGAAGATTGAAGACTGATTTCGCTACCAAGGATTAACCCATATAACTATGACAATTTTATGCACTCTTGCCCTGCTTAGTCATTATATTCGTTGTTAAGTGATTAAAATTTTGCAAAGACATCGAATTCTATTATGCAATGTCTTCAGAAGCTGGAAGAGATTGAACAAATTTACCAGTTAATTTTATTCTTCATTTCAGGATAAGTTGGTTATCTACAAATTTTAATACCGTGGTTTAATCTAAAGAATGAATATGTGTGTGTATATATATATATTCAACACAAACATTTCCCTGCAAATGTGATACAAGTTACTTCCATTTTGATGAAATATTGTAAATATTTAGGGCTGGATTGTTAAGTAATCTATAAATTCATACACATCTGGTCACCAAAGGAATGACTCAGTGCAAATTCACACATCTTGAATGTTTTATCCGTTTAACATGTTTTATGCCTAACAAGGAATGTTGCATGATGACAGAGGTTTTATTTGATGGAATATCTAGTATGAAATTGAAGAAAATTATATACACAAATTGAAGAATAATTTCTATAAGGGAATAAAAGTAAAGGTCGAGTCTTATAGAAAAATATTATGACTAAAAAATTATTAGAATATTGGAGGATATTAATATATAAATTATGAACCGGAGAAAATTTATACTCAGTTAGAGACAAGAAGCGAGAATAAAAATTAAAATAAAACGAAACAAAAATAGAGAAAAGCAAATAAAATGAAAAAAATTGTTCTAATTTTACTTTAAAAAATTAAATATTATTATATTATTTTTTCATTTAATTAAAATTTTATCATAGATTATTTTTCACGTAGCATCTCGATTCACAAGTTTATATTCTTTTTGTGCAAATCTTTTTTTCTCAGTATATTAAAATGTATTTGTGAATGTTAATAAAGATTTGTTATGTCAATTTGTTTAATTGTATTTGATGTGATTTTAGTTTGATTTAAATATAAGTGTTTGTTTAATTTATTTTTTTGGGAGATTCTAACCATAACATTTTTTTTTATAATAAAAAAATTAAATTAAATAAATTCTTTTAATACAAAAAAAGAAAATTCACGAGTTTCTCATACGTACCCACTATAATTTACAAAATGTTTATAAACCTTTCAATATTGAAAAAAATAAAAATATACTTGGCATAAATTATTCCATTCCATCTCATTAAAATTTAAGATTATAATAATGAATTATCACTTTATAACTTTCTCTAATATAATTTATTCCAAAATTGAAATAAGATTATGAAATGAAAAGATTAAAAATAAAAAATTTAACCATGGAACAATGAAGCACGCGAAGAAAATGTTTTACTGGAAATTTTTACAAAATTTTATATAATTATACTTAAATTATATGTTTCAAATAACATCCACTTACTTTAACATAAACTTAATTAAAAATATTACTTCACCTATTGAAACATCAAACTTCCGCGTAAAAATTATATATATATTTTTATATTTTGTTCAACAATATTTAAATTTATTTTATCTTTTAACATTGTTAAATAAAATATGAAGGAAAAAATCTTAATCAATTTTTTTTTTTTATTTGTAGAAGTTTGATATTTGATTTTCATGTATGTGTGGATAATTAGATAAGATGGCACATAACAATAATGAATATATCAGGGATAGTGCACTAATATTAGGAATCTGATTAATAATGAGTAAATTCCATGCAATCCAACTGATTTTTAATATCTACAAATTAAAATCACAAAAAGCTTTACCATGAATTGTCTTTTATACGATCAAAGCATCAAAATGAGCGGATGTTGAACTGAAGGTGATGGAAGTTTTTGCGAGCTCAAACCCAAAACTTTGCCAGATCAACTAACCTCCGACAGAGTATTACAGATACTTTCTTGCAAGAGCACGAACTTTTGTATCAAAATGAGAAGATGTGATGCGGGAACCGGGCAAGTATAGCGGATTAAGAAGAATCTGCAAATTCCCAACATTGTTAATCGACAAAAAGAATAGGGGCAACAATTGTTGCATTGAAGTTTATTTCTGGGCACCATAAAACCAGAACCAATTGCTGTCCTTAAATAATCAAACATGATGCAAGGCAACTTAGACATTCTTTTTGTCAAGGAACATGCTACACATTCAAGAAGGAACTTCATAGGGGAAGCAAGAAATCTTTAATTTTACCTTTATATAAAGCTCGTGAACCTCTTGGAAAAAGCTCTTGATTCCATCATCATTCCGAGAGTCGTGAAGTAGCATAAATCTTGTATGTGTGAAAAGTCAAAGAAAATACCAAGACATAGTAGTAGTACACAAACGGAAAAATGTAGTGACATATATCTACCCTTAAAAAAAAACTGCATGACCACCCAGAGTCATTAGAAGGGTACTAGTGATGCTATCAACCAAAAAGTAACAATGTCATGCCATTTATTGAAGTTAGATGTATGAAGGATATGACCAGCTGTAACATATACTGACACCACCAAATCATTGAACCTGTCAATAGCTTTCAAGAACCTGAGAGAAAGTGTGATGATAAAAATTATGAGATTTGAGAACTAAAGCAAAATCAGAAGCCAGTAGATATTTTTCATTAATGTTGGCATGAATATATGGGGAAATAGAACTCACATAGCACTGGTAGTCCACGCAAGGTCCTGAACAATATCCAGAGCAGCATGTAATATAAATTGATGCAGCTGAGCAGCATCTTCTCTCTGTCATAAGGTAGATGGGATCTGAGTATCATCCTTCAAACAACTTGCAAGGAAAGGTCATGAGAGTACCACTAGAGATAAAGTCAAACTGAACTTGAAGTTTTGTCCCAACAGATAATTGAGAGTCTTGGTACTGAAGTTCAGTGGAGTACTAGTTATACCACAATATGGCACCATGAAACATGCATAAAACCACGATTTTCACTAAGACAATGACTGTAGCGTTTAGTGCACCTTTGGGTGTGAAATACAATACATTATGATGATCAGACCTTACATCCTGATAAATATTGAAAATAGAATCTCAACTGAACTTTTTTTCCATTTTAAAGTTTCTTTCTTAGGCAGTAATCAGCTGGAATCTGAAAGACACAACTATAGGAATTGGTAAATAATTTTCATCTCCAAGGATATGGGTAGTCAAAACATACCATTTACAAGATAAACAAATGCACTATTGATATGAAAATAAATTTTAAAATAAATGAACTAAACTACTACAACTTTTTTCATAACTGAACATATGCAGCAACAAGATTCAATATTAGAAAGAGAGGGAAAATGCCATACTTTAGCAGCAGATCCAACTTCAGCTTCATATATAGGAATCTCATTCCTGCTCACAATAATAAAACAAGCCGTTGTTGCCATCCCTCCCCTGTCAAAATACCTAAAAAAAAACCATAGCATTTAAACTAAATATAAGAGAAAGATAATTCAAAGCCATGAGGCACAACAAAACATCTTGACAGTAAGACATTTTGTAAAGTGATCAGATTGTCATTGTTTTCAACCAAAAACCATCACGATCAACTTATCCAAACCGAACCGATAAAAGGCAGTTCATTTAAAGGTGGGATCGGTTTATTCTATAATTTCGATTTTACTTAGGCTCATCACTGTCAAACTGATGTAGCATAAACTTACTTTAACCAGAAACTAAATGCTCCAACCTACACAATTTTTCATCCAAGCAAAGTATGGACAAGCTAAAACTGTAAAGTCGCCATGACAAAGGCTAATCACATCACATTAATTAATGCCATCGTGATCAGGATACTGAAATAATCAAAATTTTAATTTTATTAATAAATTAATTTTCTTCTGGATCTAAAAGCCGAGGAAAGATATGCAAGGGAAGATCTGAAACAGGAATGACATGAAAATAGCAAAAATTAAACGAATTTTTTTTTCCAAGAAAAGTAGCAAAAACTTACAGATAGGTGAGTTGCAGTCACAGACGCGGCGGCGACGCGGTGGCTCCAACGACGGAGATCAGAGATTTGGTTGAATTTGAGGAACACACAAAACATTCATATACCGGTGCTATTTAAAAGAAGGTGGGGTAGATGTAGATTTGTCATCAACCTCGCCATTTGTTTGGGATGTTGTGCTCTGTGAAGTCTAATGGAGGCCCAAAAGAGTAATTTTGCTTTGTTAATCCAAGCCCAGGCTCAAGCCCAAGCCCAAGCTCAATCTCAAATACATATAATGAAAGCCAGGTCCAATGTCAAAGTCCACGTGTACAGTCAGTCGTGTCACTTGCGCACGCTATACTTTGTTCTCCAACGCACCCAAGAATTGCCCTCTAAGTATATATTCACACAAAAACCCTAATTTGTTTCAAGGGAATAGTCGTTTGAGCAGAACAGCCGAAGCGCCCATCGAGCAATATGAAGGTTACTATTTTTTCTTTTTCCTGATAAAATGCATTTTGATTTTGTGTTTTCATATGCGTAGTTTCTCTCAAAATCAAATCTTGTTACATTGTTTTTGTTTTCGTTTGTTTCAGTTCAATATTGCAAATCCCACCACTGGCTGTCAGAAGAAGCTCGAAATCGACGATGACCAGAAACTGTAAGTCGTTTTTGATTGAGCCTCGTGTCCTTTTGTTTGTGTAATTGGAGTTTTTGAAGTTTGCATGTTTTTGTTTTTGAGGGATACATTGTATGAGTTTTTGTCTCTGTCTGGGTGATAAGAAAGTAAAAAAGAATGATACAAATTTGATATGAATGTATTTTCGATTATTATGAACCTCAGATAGAAAACTAAATTGAATCCAACTGTGATGGCATACCCTTTTGTTATGTTGTAAAGTATAATAGTTAAGCATATTCAAATTTATAATTTGTTGTGTTCTCCTTCCCTTTTGAGTTAAGGTAGGGCTTAAAGTTTTTGATGTGATACTAGTCTAGTGCCTCATAAGATTATGAAGATACAGAGGCCTTAAAGCAGCAGGAAGTTTTTCCATTGGTTATTATCTTTTAATTGCTTGAACTTTGATACTTATAAATCAATATTTATATCATTTCCTTGTGTTGCATCAAAAAGGTCCTTGAGCCATTGTCTTGAATACGAGTAAATGCTTTTTTTCCCACAATTATGATACAATTGGAAGTTTTGATGCAACTTAGATGCTATCATTTCATACTTCCATGAGCTAGTTTTTATATTTGTGTAGTCTCTAGTTCTGCAATTTCATTTTTACACTATTCTCTTGGTATGAGTTGGTTAGCATTTTTTTTTTCTCTTCTGATTTGCAATCAATCTATGGTTCTCCGCCGCTGAAAATTTTGTGTGTTATTTTGAGTGAACTTCTCACCATTAAATTTAATGATGCAGCCGAGCATTTTTTGACAAGAGGATTTCGCAAGAAGTCAGTGGAGATGCTCTTGGTGAGGTAAATCTTTGCTATTAGTATTTTCTTCTATGTGGCGCTTTTTTCTTTTTGTTTCTGTATACGTCACTGTTCTGGTTTTATTTTAATTGATGTTTTTAGCCTTTATTATTTTATTAACATAAATAGACGCATTTCAATGTTTTTGACAGGAGTTCAAGGGATATGTCTTCAAGATCATGGGAGGCTGTGACAAGCAAGGCTTTCCAATGAAGCAGGGAGTGCTGACTCCTGGCCGTGTTCGTCTTTTGCTCCACAGAGGTTTGTAAACAGTACACACGTGTTTGCTTTCACTTTTCCTCTCATGTTTGCTCAAGTTTTTTTAGTTATGCTCTCTTTCTTTTGTGGCCTGGTGTCTGAGCTTCTCCTGAAGGTAACGGTTGCAATATGAATCTAATTCAAGTATGAATGCATTTGGTTTTACAGGTACCCCTTGCTTCCGTGGATATGGAAGGAGAGACGGAGAGCGTAGGAGGAAGTCTGTTCGTGGATGCATTGTTAGTCAAGATCTCTCAGTGTTGAACTTGGTCATCGTGAAAAAGGGTGAAAATGATCTTCCTGGACTTACCGACACTGAGAAGCCCAGAATGAGAGGTCCAAAGAGAGCATCCAAGATCAGGAAGTTGTTCAATCTTTCCAAGGAAGATGATGTTCGGAAATATGTCAATACATATCGTCGCACCTTTACAACCAAATCTGGTGAGTCATTTGACCAAGTTTTGATTTTTACAATCAAATACAATGAGATTTCAACGCAATGATGAGTAAAAATTGTTGGTTTTCTGGTTGGCAGGTAAGAAGGTTAGCAAGGCTCCCAAAATTCAGAGGTTGGTGACTCCTTTGACTCTGCAAAGGAAGCGTGCAAGAATTGCAGAAAAGAAGAAGAGAATTGCCAAGGCCAAGTCAGATGCAGCTGAATATCAGAAACTCCTTGCTACCAGGTTGAAGGAGCAGCGTGAACGCCGTAGTGAGAGTTTGGCAAAGAAGAGATCCAGGCTCTCTGCTGCCTCAAAGCCATCTACGGCTGCTTAGATGCGATGCAATTTTATTCTTTGGTCAGTGACGTAATGTAAGTGCTGAATACCTTTTAAACATGTTGAGGTAATTTTGAGTGTTCTTTCGACTGCAATTGCAAATTTGGAATTTTACAGCATGTAGTATGCTAACAATCTTCTCATATTTTGTTTGTTTAAAATTGTGGCATGTTTAACTTTTCTTTGTTTGGGTATTCATGCGGTTATTTTTATCATATATCAACAATTTGTTATGTGATGATTTCTCCCCCGAGGTTTACTTTCTGAGTTTTGCCTTCGTTTAGAAGTACATGGACAATGAAATTTGATGAGCCTCAAAAAAAGATTGCAGCAGATTTTCAATGCTGCAAGTTTGTTGCCGAATTCCTGCAATCTTTTTCCTCTATAATTGCGGCAGATTTCTATATTTGCATTTTGTGAATTATTTCCGCGAGTCAGATATTTTCAGAAATGACATTGCTGTCAGAAAATTTAGCTCTCTGTAAGTTCAATATAAAAACTGGAAATAATACACAGTGAATTATAATAAAAAAAAGATCATATTCATTAAACTATTGTTGCATGATTGGTGCTTTTGGGTGGTACGAGGAAACTTTTAATTACAATAGGAAACTTTTAATTACAATAGCAAAACCGACATTGATCCAAAATGGTAAATTTTAATTTAACTCAATCTAATCAATTCTATAATAAAGCCCGAATCGATTCAAACAAACAATTGTCGGTGTAGATTGGTCTAAATTTAAAATATTGTTATAATTGTAAAGTTTAATTATGTTATTAAATTATATTTATTTTAAAAAATAAAATAAAGTACAAAATTTATGTTAAATTAAATTTTTTAAGCTAAAAAAAATCTATTTAAAAGATATAACTAAAATTTTAAACTTTAAATTTTTAAATTTATGAAATGTAAAATTATTCAATGTAAAATTTTAAATTTTTCTTAGACAATAAAAAATTATCAAACATGAAATTTTAATTTTTTTTTTCATATCTATTGAATTGGATCAGTTTGTATCGAATTCAATCTAAAATTCGATTTAATTATTATAATTTAACTTTTTTCGATCAAAAATTGATCAAATAAATTTGAAATTGGTTTAAATCATCAATTTGAATAGATTTGGATCAATTCAGTTTGAATGTGTCCACCACTACAGTTTGAATAAGTTCAGTTTTAATATATCTACCTTTAATTAAAAATGCATTGTAATTGGAGAATGAGGCAGCGGCCAAAATTGAAAGGTAAATGGCAATTTTAATTGTTTGAAAATTTGACAGATTTTTTTTTCTATAAATTGACAGCTTTCTTACTTTAGTTTGTGTATCCCAACACAATCCTTCTCAATTTCTATAAGAGTAATATCAAAATTCTATATGCTTGTATTTTTTAAAATATTTAAGAGAGTTGTATTAAAAAAAAGATTATAATACTATTTTTTATGGTGAATTATTCTATTTTATCCATAAATTTTATCTAAATTAATTTGAAGGTTTTCTAAGTAAATTTGTATGTTGTTATTTTCATATTTATTATTTATTATAATTATACAGTAGGTACAACCACGCAAATATAATAAAATGTTAAGTCTCCCGTTAACACATAACAATTATTGTGCTTGAGGAATTGACAATTCACCTAATTATAGAAGACTAAGTCTCCTGTATATATAATAATTATTAGTGAATTTCATTTAAAACTGTAAATTAAAATTCCAAACATGTTAACAACTACCACATTACTTCTTTGTAAAAGGTGTTAGAAATTTTACTTTAATGGCAGGTGCTCCTTAAGAAAAATAAGCTTTTTATCCTTTCAGGTTATCTAGAACAGCTTCAAATGTAAAGATAAGTGCAAATTAATAAATAAAAAATATCTCAATAAAAGTGTCACTAATTCATATTTATCCTCCTTTGTGTCTTGATTTAATGCTCTACAAAATAAGTTAGGCCTAACCAAACCATATTAGTTCTATCAGTTACATTACATTCTTTATTTAATACATCTTTTGCCTACAGAGTGATGCACCCAATTCTCACATCATGCAGTAGAAATGTTGAGTTCCAGTAAATTAATTAAATATGTTGATATTCCATGTTAGTAAAATATTTTTTGAAGACTTTTGATTTGAGTTATAACTTAAAAGCTTGTATTATTGTATGAATCAAATATCAATTGAATTTTAGTAAAATATTTGTTGAGTTATTAAGGGTTTAATTTTATATAGTTAATAGTTGTGTTAATAAAATAGAAAGGTTTCAATACATAACATATTAAAGCTGTCAAGGATATTGTATCAACTGCATCAAATATTGCTGACAATATTGTTTGAAGTTTAGCAATTCCAACTAATATTACTATTACTCAAAGGTTAAGGGGTCATGTGTCTTCTGTGAGCAGCTCAGCGGCTAAATGTGTAACTCAGAGTTTGCATCCAACTTAGTATTCAAAGGCTTAAGCTGATGAAGTTGATGAAGAGAGGTTTAGTTAGTTAGCAGCAGAGTTATACTGACAATACTAAGCTAGCTATATATTTAGCAAGTTAATTAGAGTGTTTTCCAAAATTTAAGGAATTGTTAAAGATATTTCAATCCTAATTAGCTAGTTAGTTTTAGTTTAATGATGAGTATAAATAGCAGATGGTTGTTTCAGTTGTAATTATTGAGCAAAATAACAAAGAATTCAGAAGCATCTCGTATTAACTTTTCCTTCATTTTCTTTTTGTTTTTCTTTCATACCAAACAACTTCAAATTTTGATTTGGTATTAGAGCCACTCAAAGCAAACAATGGCAAATTCAAACTTGTCTTACTTAAATGTTTAAGCAAATACATCTTTCTCGTTTGTTGCACCGATTAAACTTGACGAATTGAATTACATGATTTGGAAATCACATATTCTTCCATCGATTAGAGGAAATGGTTTGGAATAATTCATCAATGGTGAATGATCAGCTCCAGATAGATTTATACCAGGAGAGGGCTGTGGTCAAATAATAGAGAATTAATTAAAAATATGTGCTATGACGAAGACAGGATTAGCTTCTTTTTAGCTAGCTTCTTTTGTCAATGAATGAATCAATTCTTGGTTTACTGATTGGTTGTAAATTGTCATGTGAAGTGTGGAATGAAACAATTTGGTACTCTGTCAAAGGCAAAGACTATATAATTAAGACTTCAATTGCAGACAATTAAGAAGGAAGAAATGTCAATTACAAAGTATTTTCTGAAGATAAAAAATCTTGTTAATAATTTAGTTGATGTAGGTACACCAATTTTTGATGATGATTTTATTATGTACGTGCTAGGAGGTTTATGATCAAAATACAATTCAATAACTATTCATGTAATTGGAAAAGAGAATATCAATATGCATGAAGTGTATTATATATTGCTTACTATGAAAGCAGACTTGAACAATAGAATGTACCTTTGACAAGTGAAATGCAGGTAAATTATGCACAAGCAAAGCCATATTTAAAGAAAACCAGAAATAAAGGTGGTATTAGCTATGGAGTTCAGAGACAACAAATTTTTTAAAGTCAAAATTATGTAATGCAAGAAAGAAGAAGTGGCGACTTCAGAAGGCTTTAGGGTGGAAGAATTTATCAAGGTAAAAGAGGTTATAGTGGATATAGAGGTAATAATAAACCTACCTGTCAGATTTGCTTCAAAATTGGCCATATGGCTGCTGCATGTTTTCACAGGTTTAAGGAAGAATATATCCCTGCACCGCTATGAAACAATTATTACCAGTAACATTCTCAACAAGTTTATCAAAATTCACAAGTTAATCAAGATTAAAATGCTGCTTATCTTTCCAATATAGAAAGAAGAGCTAATGAAGAATGGTATATTGATAATGGTGTCATTCATCATTTTATGAATGATGTTCAAAACATGACTTTCATGAGAATTTTCAAGGTAATGAAAAGTTAGTCATCGACAATGGTGAAGGATTAAAAATTTCTCATATAGGATTAATGAGTTTGATTATTGAGTCAACATCAAGTTCATTTTAAAAGTATACAATTTTTTTAAAAAATATGTTTTGTATACCAAAAATTACAAAGAACTTGATAAGTGTTTCAAGATTGATTTCAGATAATAAATTAACAATGAAATTTTGTGATCAATGCTGAAGGGTGTGGCTATAAAGGGGCTTATATAAATTGCAGCTTCCTTCCAAAACTTAAAGTTTATTCAGTTCAAGTTACAAGCATGTTATTTCTCAGTCTATGATTTTGATATTTCTTTCCCATATATTAAGTTTTTCTTGTGGTTTTAACAATTCAATAAAGGGTCAAGACTTTGATAAACAAGTATGTAGTAAAAGATGTAATAAAATGCATTCTGAATACTATGCAAGTTCTGTTGACAATACCTTGGTAGTTTTTTAATCGAAGGTTAGGACATCATTGCACCAAAACTCTAAAAACTATTCTAGAAAAGTGTAAATCATCTTATGCTAATAAAATTTAGCAAGTTCTTTTTTTGTGATATATGTCGGTGTGGCAAAGGTTATAGGTAATACTTTCCTTTATCAACTATCAAAATCTTGGCTCCTTTAGAATTGATACATGTTGACTTATGGGGACTTTCTTCTACGATTTCAAGGAATGGTTTTAGGTTTTATATTAGTTTTGTTGACAATTTCATTAGATATACTTGGATATTTCCTTTAAAATTAAAATATGAGGCATTGAAGGTATTCAAGTATTGTAAGTTATAGGTGAAGAAACAATTTTCTAGTGTTATTAAGTGCTTGCAATTAGATAGAGAGGGTGAGTTTATTATTTTTGCTTAGTTTCTTAAGTAAAATAGGATTCTTTTTTAATATTCATGTCCTTATACACATCATCAAAATGGTGTTGTTGAGAGGAAGCATAAGCACATTATGGAGTTGAGGCTGACACTTCTTTCACAAGTAAATTTATCTTTTAGATTTTGATGGGATACTTTTCATGTTGTAGTATTCTTAATAAACATATTGCCTTATTAATCTTTGCAGTTGAAGTCTCCATATGAATTTCATTGTAAGCTCTTACTAAATTATTCTTTTCTTAAGGTGTTTGGTTATAGTTATTTTTTCTTTTCTTGAAGCTACAATAGACATAAAATGGATTTTATATCAGCAAAGTGTATCTTTATTAGTTACAGTTTATTACATAAGGGATATAAATATTATAATTTGCTTTTTAGTCAAGTGTATGTTGCTAGACATATGGTGTTTGATGAATTAATATTTCTTTTTCTGAATTTGTCAATAATTCTTCAAACTCTTCTTCAATGTCACAATTTTTTTTTTCATCACCAAACTCCATTCCACTAGTAAATTATTATCCAACTGCTAGTGAAACTATTAACACCTCATTACCAAACTCTGCAGCTTTACCATTCAATTCTTAGGTATTTTTTTTTCTCTTTTAGTTCTTTTATCTTTAGAGAATGGTTTATCTGTATCAGAAACTTAACCAGCAGCTAGCTTGCCTTTTGTGCAAAGATCAACAACATTTTAGAATATTCATCATATACTTACAAAAGCTAAATGTGGTATTTTTAAGCTAATGACCTTTCATGTTTAATGTTAAACAAGTATTCCAACAATTGTTAAAGAAGCCCTTGCATGTTCTCAATGGACAAAAGCCATGGAAAAAGAATTTCAAGCTTTTTAACAAAATAAAACTTGGACTTTAGTTATTGCTATATTAGATATGAAAATTGTAGGCTGTAAATGGGATTTCAGGGTTAAATATAATACTGATGGATTTATTTCCAAGTATAAGGTAAGATTAGTTGTAAAAGGTTTTCATCAAACACGAGGCATAGATTTTTCAGACATTTTCAGCCCAATAATAAAGACTTCTACAATAAGAATTATCCTTAACATTGCCATTATGAAAGGTTAGTCAATTTGTCAAATTGATATCAATAATGCATCTTTTAATGGAGATTTATCTGAAGTTGTGTTTATGCAGTAACCTGAAGGGTTTGTTAGCTCTACTCATCCAAATCATGTTAATGGACTTACCAATGTATTATATGGTCTTAAGCAAGCTCCAAGAGCATGGTATGATAAGCTGAAGAATATTTTTCTTTAGTGGAGTTTTCAAAATTTTAAAGCTGATATATCCTTATTCTTTCATCATACTAAAACTGATATTTTGCTAGTGTTAGTATATGTTGATGACATTTTAGTGACAAGTTCATATGTTACTCATATTGAAAGTTTCATTTGTAGGCTTAATTTAACTTTTGCCTTGAAAGACTTAGAAAGCTTCAACTATTTCTTTGGTATTGAAGTGTTGTAGAACAAGGATGGTCTGTATCTTTCTCAAACCAAGTATATTCTTAATTTGCTGACAAAGGCTAATATGCAAGATTGTAAAAGTTGTATGACTCTAATAATGTTTATTCAAAAACTCACAAAATCTTCTGATGCAGTATTTGAAGATCCTTCATTATATCAAAGTTTGATTAGTAATCTACAATATTTGACAATTACTAGACCAGATATCTCTTATGCTGTTAATCGTTTGAGTCAATTTCTTTCTTGTCCAACTTAAAACCATTAGATAGCATACAAAAGATTGCTTCGGTATCTATAAAGTACTTCTGAGTATGATATTCTATTTTATAAGACAAGCAGCCATGAATTAATAGCTTTCTCAAATGTTGATTGGGGGTGTGATTTAGATGATCAGAAATCAATTGGTGCTTACTGTGTGTTCTTTGGTAATAACTTAATTTTTTGGTCTTCAAAGAAGCAACATGCTATTGCTAGATCAAGCATAAAATCTAAGTATAGGGCTATGATTGTAGCTTCAGCTCAGCTCGCATGGATGCATTCTTTACTGTAAAAAATCCATCTTTTTCCAACTACATCTCCTATTTTGTGGTGTGACAATTGAGGAGTTGTATCACTTGCTTAAAATTCAATTTTTCACTCTAGGACTAAGCATGTTGAACTTGATGTTCATTATGTCTGAGATAGAGTTCTTGAAAAATTTTTGGAAGTTAGACATGTACCTAGTTCAGAGTAAGTAGTTGACGCTCTCATAAAATCCCTGCCTTTTTCTTATTTCACTTATTTTCATTCCAAGTTGAATGTTCTTTCTAGACCATTTATTTTGAAGGGGGATGTCAAGAATACTATATCAACTGCATCAAATGTTGCTGACAATGTTATTTAAAGTTTAGCAGTTCCAGTTAATATTATTGCTACTTAAAGGTCAAAAGGTTAGATGTCTTCTATGAGCAACTCAGCAGCTAAATGTGTAACTCAGAGTTTGCATCTAGCTTAGTGTTTAACGGCTTAAGTTGATGAAGTTGATGAAGAGAGACTTAGTTAGCTGCAGAGTTGTACTGACTATGCTAAGCTAGCTAAATATTTAGCAACTTAGTTAGAGTGATTTTGAAAATTTAGGGAGTTGTTAGAGATATTTCAATCCTAATTAGTTAGTTAGTTTTAGCTTAATGATGAGTATAAATAGCATATGGTTGTTTCAATTGTAATTATTAAGGAAAATAATAAAGAATTCATAAGCATCCCGTATTAACTTTTCTTTCATTTTCTCTATGTTTTTCTTTCATACCAAATAACTTCAAATCTTAATTAGAACCATCTCGAGTACTACACACACATAAAACAATAATCCAAAGCAGTAATAACTTGTAAAAGAAGAAATAATTACTATTATTTCAATATGCTTTAATCAGTATAAGAGCATCCTCTACTATTGGGATTTTTATGTGCAAGAAATTGCAAGCGGCGTGAATCTTTGATTCTTCATAAAATTATTTAAACAAGAAGATAAATTACATAGGTAGAGATTGCTTTGAATGTTGAATTTGAAGGTATGAGATAACGACACTTTGAGTCTTGAGTCTAAACATGAATCATAGTTTTTAGTATGATATTCTTGATAAAGTCGTGTTTTCAAGAGGCAATGGTCATAGTAGAAGAAGTTAAATAGAAGTGGCAGTAAAACTACTGTCAAGCTCATGTTTGCCATAATATTTGTTTCCACGCTAGGAATGGTTCTTGCTATTAACTTGGCAATGATTGGGAGGGCTTGCTTGAAAATTTGATTACCCTTTGCCTTATTCACTTTGAGAAGGTTAGGATTTGTTCAATGATTTTCAGTTTTGTTGGTTATGAATTTTCTTTGTTATGTTAGGTAGCGGCCAATTACTAATTATTGAGTTTTCGAGAAAATGATTCTATTTTTGGACTGTCTTGTCAGGAGTGTAATGCTATCCTCTTGACTTTGGGATGTCGTGGAAAATTTAAAAGCTGACAATAAGATTGAAGCTACACCTTGGAAAAATGTAGAAAATATGTGCAAGAATGTTCAATGATTTTCAATTTTATTGGTTATGAATTTTCTTTGTTATGTCAAGTAGCGACCAATTACTAATTACCGAGTTTTCGGGAAAATGATTATATTTGTTGGTGGAATGTGTGTAAAATAGAGTAGAAATTTGCAAAATGAAGTAGGAGAAGAGGAGAAAATAATCTTGAAGTTGATGAAATGAAAAATAGTAAATAATAACAATATAATGTGTAGAGATAAGAAATAAATCTGTAGATAATGTGCTTTAGATCACGTAACACTCGCTTTCTTTAATACGCCATTTGCCCCCCACTAAACCAGTGATGCACTCGAGTTAAGCAAATACGCCTCCAAGATAAAATGAAGCATTTTTGTTTGTCTGCGTTATGCACCGACGAAAATAAACTTGAATATCTTTGAATATTGCAAGTTTGCCAAGAATCAATATTTTGTTTTTGCAGATAAACAAAACACTGGTGTTTTGATACAAGAAAATATGAATTTAATGTAAGAAATTTTAAAAGAACAGTGGGAGAAAGTAGGAGGAAATTTGGTTGTTTTTATTATTTCTCTTTAAGCCATTTCATGCCTCCTTTTTATAGATATGCACGCAACCCTTCATAAAAGTTTGGTTGTTTTTATTATTTCTCTCTAAGCCATCTCATGCCTCTTTTTTATAGATATGTACACAACCCTTCATAGAGACACCTCTATTTATGGTATCCCTTTATTTATGGCCATTAGATAATGTATTAATTTAATCTAGGGTGTAGATTAAATTAAAATATGAAACAATACTTCGAAGGTCATGTCTCTTCAACTTAAGTTGCGGCTTAGAGCCGCAGTGTTGCATATAATACACAAAACGTGCTGGGTGCTGCAGCCTTCTAAGTTACTGCCCCACTTATAATATATGTATAGGAAACATGAAAATTTTGGCCTTTTATACATAAATGAAACTTTGGCTTTTCTTGTGTGTGTGTGTATATATATATATATATATATATACTGATACATACATGCATTATTGTTGAAAATTATCTCCAACAATCCCCCATCATTTTCAAAATAAATGCAATATATTTAGAAAATTTTCTTGCACAAACTTGGAAACCTTATGCATAAATAAAAATGTCTTTTGGATTTAAATCTTTACTTAGTAAAAATATATCAAAGTTAATCAAGTAGTATGGTAGGTAAAACTTTGAACCAACTATCTTATAAGATTAATTGGACATATCTCACACATAAGCTTTCTTATTCTTAGATATTCTTTTAGCTGACATGTGGATTGACTTTGTGTCTTTTATCCTGTTTTCATGAGTGCTCTAGTAACCAGCCAAGTTACATAGAAGGCGATACCACCTCTAACACTCACATAGGTGGACTTAAAAATGCCCTGTAACTAAGCATTTTAACATTTATATTATGAGTCCATTAACAACTAAATAGTTTATCATTTCCTGGTTCATTACAAGTACCAGACACTTTACTTTTGGGACCGCATTTAAATATTACAGTGCTTGTAATCACAACTTATGATGTATTTTACTCATTGAACCTAAGATCTTGATGTTTCAAGTGTTAAGTTGAGTTTCTATCATTGGTGATATTTAATGCTGGCTTCAGTCCCATCTCTTTTGAAGTTTTTAAGATAACATCCCTTGCAAGGCCTTTAGTTAAGGGGTCAGCCAAATTTTGGTTAAATCTTACAAAGTCAATTGTGATTACTCCTTCAACAATCAGTTGTTTCACATATGCATGTTTTAGACCAATATGTCTAGACTTACCATTATATATTTTACTATATACTCTTGACAAAATTGTCTCACTATCACAACGTATAGACACTAGAGGCATTGGTTTTGCCCATATAAGTATCTCAATTAACAAATTCTTTAACCATTCAGCTTCTTTAATACATGAAGCTAATGCTACAAATTCTGCAACTATAGTAGAATATGTTATACATGTTTGTTTCTTAGAACCCCAAAAAATAACACCTTCACTAAGAGTAAATATCCACCCACTCGTGGAAGTATGATCATCTCGATGCGTTATCCAACTAGCATCCGAGAATCCTTTCAATATTGAAGGATATCCTGAATAATATATACCATAATCCATTATATGTTTCAAATATTTCAAAATTCTATACACTACTTGCCAATATATGTTACTTAGATTACTAGTATATCTACTAAGTTTTTCAATGGCAAAAGTTATATTTGGTCTTGTACATGTCATGGTATATATAAGACAACCAATTACACTAGCATATTTTAATTGAGCTACTATTCTTCCAGTGTTAGGATATAACTTCATATTTGGTTTAAAAGGTGTTGTGACAGACCTGCAATCAAAATGATTAAATTTCTTTAATATTTTCTCTATATAATGAGATTGAGTTAGTATTAAATTATTATCACTTTTGATAATTTTAATACCTAAAATAATATCAGCAAGTCCCATGTCTTTCATATCAAAATTATATGACAATAATAATTTAGTGATTTTAATGCTATCACTATTAGTTCCAAAAATTAGCATGTCATCAACATATAAACAAATAATTACACCTTTATTACCATAAAATTACTATAAACACATTTGTCTAATTCATGTATTCTAAAACCATTTGATACAATTACTTTATCAAATTTTGTATGCCACTGTTTTAGAGATTGTTTAAGTCCATATAATGACTTAACTAATTTATATACTTTATTTTCTTGTCCAAGCATGACAAAACCTTCTGGTTGTTCCATATAGATTTCTTCATTTAACTTTCCATTAAGGAAAGCTATTTTCACATCCATTTGATGGATTTCGAAATGATAAATAGAAGCCAAAGCAATTAACATTTTAATAGTAGCAATTCTTGCAACAGGTGCATAAGTATCAAAATAATCAAGGCCTTTACTTTGAGTAAAATCTTTTGCTACTAACTTTACTTTGAATCTTTTTATTATTCCATCAACTTTCTTTTTCTTCTTCAAAATCCATTTACAACCAATAGGCTTTGATCCTGGTGGTAAATCAACTAATTTCTAAGTTTTATTACCCATTATAGATTTCATTTCATCATTAATACCTTCTTTCCAAAATGCAGCATCTTGAGATTTTATTACCTTTTCATAAGTGAGAGGATCAGATTCTATAGTATGTGACAACATGGTTTGTTTAATGTGTGAATCTCTAATGCATTCTACTAAATAAATAATGAAGTCTGGTCTAAAATCCTTTGTAGTTTTTATTCTTTTACTCTTTCTAAGTTCAATTTCTTCATCTAAGGTATATCTTTTGTTAATATCTAAAGAATTATCTATTTTTTCTGAATCAATACTTTTAAGAATAGTAAAAAAATCTATTTTTATAAAATACAACATCTCTAGATTCTATTATTTTATTAACTTCTATAAAATTATTAGGTTCTATTACTATAAATCTATATGCTTTACTATGTTCTGCATATCCTAGAAAAATGCATTCAACACCTATTTCTCCTAATTTCTTTTATTTAGGTTCTGGTAGTCTTACAATAGCTTGACAACCCCAAACTTTAAAATATGAAATGTTAGACTTCCTATGATTCCATAATTTATAAGGTGTGATATTAGATTTCTTATTATACACTATATTAAAGACATGACATACAGTTAATAATGTTTCTTCCCAATATCCTTTTCTAAGACTTGAATTATACAATATTGCATTCACCATTTCAATGAGTGTCCTATTCTTTCTTTCAGCCACTCTATTTTATTGTGGTGTGTATACAGATGATATCTCATGCACAATGCCAAATGTTTCACAAAATTCAGAAAAATGATATTTACCTCCTTTGTCACTTCTAAGAGTTTTAATATTGATATTACAATAATTTTCAACTTTAGTTTTGTATATTTTAAATTTATTTAATACTTCATGTTTAGAATGCAAAAGATATACATAACAATATTTTGAATAATCATCAATAAAAATCACAAAATATCTTTTACTACCTCTAGTAGGTGTGCTATGCAAAAGATATACATAACAATATTTTGAATAATCATCAATAAAAATCACAAAATATCTTTTACCACCTCTAGTAGGTGTGCTATGCATATCGCATATATCACTATGTATCAATTGTAATAATAAAGTTTCTCTCTTAATATTTGGAAATGGAGTTATTGTAATTTTAGTTTGTGCACATACTTTACATTTTTCATGCATGTCATTCTTAAATTTAGGATTTAAATGTAAATTAACCATATCATGTATTCTTTTAATATTGACATGTCCTAGACAATTATGCCACAAAGATAATAAGTCAATCATATAAACAGAAACATTAATTTTATTAATATTGAGTTTAAACATTCCCTCATACATGTATCCCTTTCCAACAAAGGTTCTACCTTTAGACAATACAAACTTATTTGACTTAAAAATAAGTTTGAAACTAAACTTGTTTAACAAGCTAGTGGACACAAGATTCTTTCTAACTTCTAGTATATGATATACATTGGTGAGATTATCATCTTTCCAAAAGTAAATTCCAATTGCACATTGCCTTTTCCTTTAATTATTGCTGTGGAAGAATTTTCCATGTACAACACATTTCCATCCTCTATATTTTCATATGATGTGAAAAGGCTACGATCTTTGCACACATGTCTTGTTGCGCCAGAATCTATCTACCATGCTTCATTGTTTTCGAGAATATTCATCTCGGATATCATGGCCACAAAATTAGATGTCGAACTTTCTTTTTGTCTCTTGAAAAGTCAACATTCTCGTTTATAATGGCCAGGCTTCTTACAATGATGGCATGTGCCCTTTCTTTTCTTCTTGTGTTGATTCTCCTTAGAGTTAAATTTCCTCTTTTGATTGCCTTTAGAATGATCAGAATGCTTAAACTTCTTCTCTTCCTTCACCATATTAATTTTGGAGGACATTGAGTTTGGATCTTTAAGACTATTAAGTCTAATTTCCTCTTCAATATGAAGGTTTTGATCCAACTCATCAAGAGTAATCTCTTCCTTTTTATGTTTAGGACTTCTTTTATAGTCTTTCGAAGAAGTTAGGAGTTTATCAATTACAGAACAAACAACAATAGACTCATCCATCTTTATGTTAAATTGGTTGAATTTATCAAGTATATGCATAATTTCATGATATTGTTCAACCACAAGCTTACTGTCAATCATTTTATATTGAAAAAATTTAGAAGTTAAGAATTTCTTACTTGCAGCGTCTTCCATCATATACTTTGCTTCCAATGCATCCCAAATAACTTTAACTGTGGACTTATTGTGGTACTGATCAAAGAGATTGTCAGACATTGCATTGCAAATGCGTCCCTTGCACACAAAATCATCTTGGTCCCACTTTTGACGTTTTCTTGTTTTTGCCAATGTCTCATCTTCATGTTTTTTTGGTTTTGGTGTAGTTAAAACATAGACTACATTAAGACTGGCCAATAAGAAATGCAAATTCTTTTGCTAATGCCTGAAATTACTACCATCAAAATACTCAAACTTCACAAAATCTATTACAAACTACTGTAATGATGAGATCGGTGCAATTTTCAGAAAATAGCATCTTAAGATTGTTGGTGGAATGTATGTAAAGTAAAGTAGAAATTTACAAAGTGAAGTAGAAGAAGAGGAGAAAATAATCTTGAAGTTAATGAAATGAATAATAGCAAATAATAATAATATAATGTTAGAGATAAAAAACAAATCTGTAGATGATGTGTTTCAAGTCACGTAACACTCGCTTTCCTTAAGACGCTATTTGCCCCCATCAAACCAGTAATGTACTTGAGTTAAGCAAATACGCCTCCAAGATAAAATAAAGCACTTGTGTTTACCTGTGTTATGCACTGACGAAAATAAATCTGAATATCTTTGAATATTACAAGCCTGCCAAGAATCAATGTTTTATTTCTATAGATAAACAAAATACTGGTGTTTTGATGCAAGAAAATATGAATTTAATATAAAAAATTTTAGAAGAATAGTGAGAGAAAGTAGGAGGAAGTTTGATTATTCTTCTTATTTTTCTTTAAGCCATCTCATGCCCCCTTTTTATAGATATGTAGGCAACCCTTCATATAGACACCTTTATTCGTGGTATCCTTTCATTTATGGCCATTAGATAATGTTTAAATTTAATCTAGGATATAGATTAAATTAAAATATGAAACAATACTTCCAAGGGTCATATCTCTTCAACCTAAGCTGCGGCCTAGAGCTGCAGTGCTGCATATAATACACAAAACGTGCTGGGCGCTGCAGCCTTAGGCTGCAGCTTCCAAGTTACTGCCCCACTTATAATAGATGCATAGGAGACATGAAAATTTTGGCCTTTTATACGTAAATGAAACTTTGGCTTTTCTTGTATATATATACTCATACATACATGCATTATTGTTGAAAATTATCTCCAACACTATTTTTGGGACTATCTTGTCTGGTCTGTAATGTTTTCCTCTTGGCTTTGGGATGCCGTGGAAAATTTAAAAGTTGACAATAAGATTGAAGCTACTCCTTGGAAAAATGTAGAAAATATGTGCAGGAATGTTCAATGATTTTCAATTTTGTTGGTTATGAATTTCTTTTGTTATGTCAGGTAGCGACCAATTACTAATTACTGAGTTTTCACGAATGATTCTATTTTTGGGACTGTCTTGTCTGTAATGTTTTCCTCTTGGCTTTGGGATGCCGTGGAAAATTTAAAAGTTGACAATAAGATTGAAGCTACTCCTTGGAAAAATGTAGAAAATATGTGCAGGAATGTTCAATGATTTTCAATTTTGTTGGTTATGAATTTCTTTTGTTATGTCAGGTAGCGACCAATTACTAATTACTGAGTTTTCAGGAATGATTCTATTTTTGGGACTGTCTTGTCTGTAATGTTTTCCTCTTGGCTTTGGGATGCCGTGGAAAATTTAAAAGTTGACAATAAGATTGAAGCTACTCCTTGAAAAAATGGAGAAAATATGTGCAGGAATGTTCAATGATTTTTAATTTTGTTGGTTATGAATTTTCTTTGTTATGTCAGGTAGCGACCAATTACTAATTACCAAGTTTTTGGAAAAATAATTCTATTATTGGGACTGTCTTGTCAGTACTGTAATGTTATCCTTTTGGCTTTGGGATGCCGTGGAAAATTTAAAGGTTGACAACAAGATTGAAGCTACTCCTTGAAAAAATGTAGAAAATATCTGCAGGAAACTTCCGAGAAAATTCTAGGAAACACGAAAGAGACCGCAGCAGGAAAGTCATAGGATGCATTAAATGGGCAGGAAATTCCGGTGATAAGAAGGTTCAAGAACTTACAATATATAATTGTTTCACATATCTTATTATTGCATTTACTCTCAAGAATCACTGTTTCTGTCAAAAAAATAAACTCAATATTTTTCTCTATGGCTTCATCATCATGTTCTTCTTCTTTTCTTCCTACTGACTGCAAATATGAGGTCTTCCTCAGTTTCAGAGGGGAGGATACTCGTGAAAATTTTACCAGCCATCTCTTAGCTGCTTTGTGCCGGAAAAAAATAAAAACTTTCATTGACGAAGATCTTAAGAGAGGAGATGAGATTTCTCCAGCTCTTTTGAATGCAATCGAAGGATCAAAGATTTCAGTAATAATCTTCTCAAAAGACTACGCTTTTTCCAAGTGGTGCTTGGATGAACTTATCAAGATTCTCGAATGCAAGAAAATGAATGGCCAAATTGTTATACCGATTTTCTACCACGTTCACCCATCCGAAGTGCGAAAGCAGATTGGAAGTTTTGGAGAGGCATTTGTTGAGCATGAAAAAAGTTTGAAGGAGATGCCAGAAAAAGTTCAAAAATGGAGGGACGCATTGACAGAAGCATCCTTTTTATCTGGATATGAATCCATGAAAATCAGGTATAACTCTTAACCCTCTCGTGTACCATTTGTCATGCATTCATCATTTATGTCCACTGTTAGGAAAGAAAAAGAAATATGCTTCATTTATTTTTTTATTCTATCTTTGTCCATATTGATATATAGTGTATTTACCTTTACATATGTTAGGCCCGAGGCGAAACTTGTAGATGTCGTAGTCAAAGATGTTTTGAAGAAATTGGAAGAGATAATAGTCTCAACTGATTCTAATGGTCTAGTGGGAATAAATTCACGTTTTGAGCAAGTTAAGTCACTACTATGTATCGGATTGCCAGATTTTCGAATTGTAGGAATTTGGGGCATGGGTGGCATAGGTAAAACAACACTTGTTGAAGCTATTTTCAACCTAGTTTCTAGAGACTTTGATGGTAAGTATTTCATGGCGAATGTAAGAGAAAAGTCAGAAAAAGAGGGTGGATTAGAACTTCTACAAAAGCAAGTTCTTTCTTATTTGTTAGAAGAAAATCTTCAAGAAGGAGGTCCAAATATACCCCATTATACTAAAGAGAGGCTCCGACGCATGAAAGTTTTTATTGTTCTTGATGATGTCAATAAATTTGGACAATTAGAATATTTAGCTGGAGGGCTTGATCGATTTGGCTTGGGGAGTAGAATCATTGTAACCACCAGAGATAGAAGTGTGCTTGATAAATATGGAGTGGAGATTATATATGAAGTTGAAAAATTGAAAAATAATGAAGCTGTTGAGCTTTTTTGTAACTATGCCTTTAGACAAGACCCTCGCCCAAGAGAGCTCATGGTGCTCTCGCAGAGTGTAGTAGATTATTCCAAGGGCAATCCATTAGCTCTTAAAGTGTTTGGTTCCTCTTTTTATCGAAAAAGCCAAGCAGATTGGGAAGCCTCATTGCACAATTTAAATCAAATTTCTGACCCTGATATTAACAATGTATTAAAAATAAGTTACAACGAATTAAAGTCAGAAGTGCAAAGTATTTTTTTAGACATTGCGTGCTTCTTTGATGGAGAGGATAAAGATGAGGTCACAAAAATATTAGACAACCCTTTTGTGCATTATGGAATAAACATCCTCGTTGATAAGTCACTCATAACATTATCATGCAAGAAGCTGAAAATGCATGATTTGTTGAAAGAAATGGGTCGAGAGATTGTTCGTCAGGAATCTGTCAAAGAGCCAGGAAAACGTAGCAGGTTATGGTACCATGAAGATGTCTATCATGTACTAAAGAAAAATAAGGTAAGAAATTATGTATTTTAATTTTTTCCCTGCTTGAATGTTGAATAAAGAATTAAAATAAGCAAATTTTGTTTTCACATAATTAAGCAGATCTTTACTTCTTTTGTGCCTTTTATGCTAACTCATGTTCCACTATTGTTACAAGGGAACTGAATCGATTGAAGGGATATTCCTAAATGTGTCAAGAATAAGAGACTTGCATCTAACATCTGGAGCCTTTGCAAAATTGTCTAATCTCAGATTACTTAAGTTCTATACGTTTGAGAATTTTGACGCTCCAAATGTGAACTCTAAAGTACATCTTCCCCAAGGCCTAGATTACCTGTCTGATGAATTGAGATATCTCCACTGGTACGGATATCCTTTGCGTACGCTGCCTGCAAGTTTTAGTCCAGAGAATCTTATTGAGCTTCGCTTGCCTTGCAGTAAAATTGAACAACTATGGGAAGGAAAAAAGGTATAGCATAATACTTAATTACATAGTTTTTATAATTTAAATGTTAACTACAAAATTCATCGGTGCTTATTTAGCCTAGTAATTTATCTTTTGTTACAGGAGGCTTTCAAGTTAAAAGGGATTGACCTTGACCACAGTCCATACCTCACTCGGATCCCAGACTCATTAGAAATCCCAAATCTTGAGAAAATAAATCTTGGGAATTGCAGGAACTTACCTTGCATTCCCTGGGACTTCAACAATTTCAACAACCTTGGTCTCTTGTGCCTGAAGCACTGCAGAAGTCTTGACCGTTTTCCACCTAACATTCATTTCAGTTCTCCAATTACAATTGATTTATCCTTCTGTGTTAATCTTACCGAATTTCCAAAGACTTCTGGAAATATAAGAGACCTAAATTTAAGGGGCACAACTATAGAAGAAGTTCCCTCATCAATCGAGAGCTTAACTGAACTTAGAAAGTTAAATATGATGAATTGCACAAGGCTGAAGAGTATTTCAACTAGCATCTGCAGACTGAAATCTCTTAGTCAGCTTTATCTTAATTACTGCTCAGACCTTGAGATTTTCCCAGAAATCTTGGAGCGGATGGAATCTTTAGAATGCATTAATTTAAGCTCCACAAAGATTAAAGAGTTGCCATCTTCAATTGAACATCTAGAAGGGCTCACAGAATTGATTTTGATAGAATGCTCTGAACTGGGCAGCTTGCCGGAGAACGTGCGGAATTTAAAATCTTTGAAGTGCATCTATGGATGGGGATCAGCCATCAATCAACTACCGTCCTTTATCACAGATTTAAACAAACTTGAAAAGATTTCATTTTCTGGATGTAGAGGTTTGGACTATCAGGTTTATCTACTTTAACAGAACTTGATTTAAGTGACTGTGATATAGCGGAACTTGCTGTGGATACTGGCTGTTTATCCTCTTTGGAAATCTTAGAGCTACGGGGAAATAACTTTGAGAGCTTACCTACAAGTATTAAGAAACTTTGTCGGCTGAGATCCCTTCGCTTGAGCAATTGCAATATGCTTCAATCATTACCAGAGCTTCCTCCACGTCTAGAGAGTTTCGATGCAAAGAATTGCAAGCTGCTCCAATCTTTGCCAGAGATTTCATCATGTCTGGAAGAATTAGATGCATCCTTATTGGAAATCCCTTTTCTACGCTCCAACCATTTTCAGCGAGCCCAAGTGGAGTTCCGATTTAATAATTGCCCGAAACTGAATGAAAAGGCAAACAAAAAGATTCTGGCAGATTCACAACTAAGACTTCTGCATATGGCAAATGCATCGCTGAAACTATTCCATTTCTATCAAAAGGTACTTAATTCTCTCTCACTCATCTTCCTGTACCTCTCTCCTGATGTTATACCATAAATCATGACTTTATATTACAGGAATTTGCTGAGCCACCTTCAACCAGCATTTGTTTGCCTGGAAATAAAATTCCTCACTGGTTCAATAAAAGTTCTGGATCTGCAATGACTATTCAACTGCCACAACATTATTATAACAGAAACTTCATCGGCTTTGCACTTTGTGCTGTTATTGGATTTGAGGAAAATTCTCCTGCCAGGGGCCAATATTTCAAAGTCAAATGTAACTGCCGTTTTGAGATGAAGACTCTCTCTAAAATCAAACATTTTGACATCAGTTGCTGTCTGAGTAAAGGCATATTCATAGAGTCAGATGATCATGTCGTACTTGGATTTGATCCCTGTTGGAATGTTAGCCTACCTGATGGTGATCGCCATACATCTGTCTCGTTTGAGTTCTCCATTTACAATTATAGATTCAAAGAAATTGAAAAAGAATACATGGTAAAATGTTGTGGGGTTTGTCCTGTATATGCACATCACAACGAGACCCAACCGAACACGTTTGCGGTAAATGTGGTGCCACCAACTGATGAAGAATGCACTCAATTTATGAAACATGATGACTTTCATGATAAGGCTGGCATGAGCTGAATAACTGAAAGTATTCCCAGATCTGATGAAGAGGAAGTGGGACCAAGTCCCAGGAGAATTTGTACAGACCAAGTCAACGGTCCCCAACGACAAAGTTATTCGTTCTGTCCAATGTTTGGTAAGAGAGGTTGCTTATTTGCTTTTCTGATGTTAGTCCGATGCTCTAATTAATTTCTTTTTCTTTATCTTTCTGATTTGCTTACTTTTAATCTGATATTTCTTTCTTATTTTTTACACTTACTGTAAATTGTATTATTTAGATTTCTATCAAATTGAAAATTGGCATTTATCAGCGGACGAGAAGGTCATCTTTGTATCTAAAGTATCCATGAAAAAACATTCGTCATACATTTAATACACAAAATTCATTTTATAGAACAAAGCTTTGGCTCTTTGACTGTTATCTGGGGAATGCAGGTTTTCCCTGCCTTGCTTGAAGTCGCATCAATCAAACATGGACAAGGCGAGTAGTACTATTCTATAGGTTTTCATGAGAATGCAGGTATCTTGTATTCCTATTTTCATTTTTATATTATTATTATATATTGAGCTTGGAGACCATTGACATTATAATTTCATGCACAGTATTATATACATATGTAGCGGTAATATTTATGTTTTCTTGGTTTCTATAATTTAAATCAAAGAAGATGTTCTGTTTTGACTAAAACTAAGGTGGCATCACCATTGAGTCGTTTCTTTTTAAGTCCTGCAGTGGTAATTTTCTTATTCTGTTTTTAATTAATCTGGAGTTTTATTATCTTAAAGTTCTGTGAAGTTTATTTTAAGTCCTTGTTGCCTTTTAATCGTTTGTTTGATTCCTTGAAGGTAAGTTGCTAAAAAGAAAACTAACTGAATTCAGTAGCCAGCTGCTATTAGCTCAATGAAATGCAAAAAGTAGCTAGATCTATAAACCTTCCGGCCTAGAAGCGATTTGGCTATTTGATCAACTGTACTTGCTTTCAGGGTGCAAAACTATTCTTTTTGTCTGGAATCAGAATTATATGAGCATTTTCTTTTAAATATGCAGTTATTTCATAGAAATCCTGTTTTGATGTTATTTTGTGAATGCAGTTCTTTGCACAGCCAAGATTAATTACCCTCCTTTGTCTCGCCCCTGGGAAATGCAAAGATCGGTTAACCATGCATTGTGCCCCATCATCTCGTCCTTCGGTAAGACCTTCCAAGGAGGTCTATGGAATGTCTCTGATCTTGTTCTTAGGTTGCATTAAATTTAAACTAAAGGTATCTTGCATTAAATATCTCTTTTTTATCCTTACAATTTCCTGCTGAATATTTTATCTCTGTATATATTTTGGGTGTGTTATTGTTACCTCTTTATATATATTCGTCAAGTCGCAACAGAATTTTGGTTCAGGAATAGCTTAGAACCATTTTAGATGACTGGTTATCTCTTCCACATCTGATGCCTCATTAGAATCCAACAAATCAATTGTTATCATTTCTATATGCCTTTGGAGGTTAAACATATTATTACATTTTTGTGTAATGTCAGATATGCTCTATTACTTTTTCTCTTTTCAATTCAGAGAATAATAGAAAGTTCACTAACTTGACCAACATTTTATTGGCCAATTTGTATCTGGTAGTTTCTGGGGCTTGACAGCATTTGCGTTCGGGGGTATACGGATGAGTTTCAGGCAGCTATATATAGACTAGTAACTTGGGCTAAATGGTAGCATCGAAGTGGTTATCGATATACAGAATGGCACATAAAAGACATTTGAGGAAGTTTCTGATTCTCGTGGCTCCAATATTGCTGTCAGAGACTGTTTGGAAACAAAATATGTTAGTGACAGCTTTTTGAAGGTTATCCACCATATATATATGCATTCAAACGAGACCCATGTCAATATTTGTACTGAGAAATTTGCTTATATTTCTCTGTTTCCTAGCTGAGTATTCAGTTTATGAACAATCATAGTTGTTTTTGGGGCCTGAGTACATATCCAAAACTGCAAGCCTGAAATCGAATTATAAGTACTTGAAGCACTTTCAACTCCCAAAGCTTCCAGATTCTCTAGATATCAATGTAATGCTAGCATCTGGGAGCAAATGCAAGGCAAATTGCGCTTAATCTATAAAAAATTGAGCATGATCACCTTGTATTTTGTTTTCTTATAGGATAATTAAAATTAAAGGAAATGGTACCTCTTATTTTTTCTATGTTCACTTTGGTAATGACAGAGATATGGTTCTTTCTCTTGGGTTGACTCCATCTTTAGGGCAGGCACCTTAGACTTCTATTATTACTTGGCAGCCTCCTCCTTTTGGAGGGATTATGTGTAACGCCCCAAATCCAACACGAATCGCACATGTTGAATTAAGGCGTACGAGTTCATATACAAATACTAAAATTTCACCATTATAACTTTTATGTTAAAATACTTCATTATATTAATCAATGAAATTAAAATTTATTAAATACTACAAAAATCTCAATCTAGCTCAAAAGTTCTAAAATAATCTCCACAAACAAATTAAAGAGTGCGATAAATAAAATATGAAATTCTATTCATCACCTATAACAAAAATAAAATAAAATCTCTAAAACCATCTTCCAAACAAGCCATCACGCTTACTAACTTAAACAACTTTCTCTGCAAAAAATAAATGGCGAGGGGTGAGCCATCAATTTGGTAATGCCATTCATAACATATGTATGAGTTTTTTTATTTTTAAATACACAAAAATATTTGCAAACCCTTTTTGTTTAAATATTATGCAAAAATATGATTTCAAGTACTTTGTCAATTAAATAAAAATTTAATATTTATAAATTTTTATCAGAGAACATATTTCATAAAATATAAATGCAAAGGTTTATAAAACATTTATTAGGAAGACATATTTCATTTACTTATCACATAAATTTCATAAATTCTTATAAGACAAAATTATATTTCATAAATCATAAATGCGAAATTGAATAAATATTTATTTTAGAAAAATATATTTAATTTGTTCATGTCACATAGTGTTTACCTGTACCCCCGGTAACTCGACCAATTAAAATAATATCACCTATATTCCCGGTGACCCGACCATAAAGATTTGTGTGCATACTTAGAACATAATACCAGTTGGTCCGTATATATATTGACTGTAGTCAAATATATTCATAATTATAATCATAATACTGCGGATAAAGGAGACAAAAATATTTCATCTCAATTGATCATATAAGAATCATTTATAACATAGCGGCTTGCCTTGATTTATTTACAAAGTATTTAATAAATCTCATAATTAAACATTACTTTCATAAAACAATTGTTAAAACTTTTAAAAATATGCAATTTATGAAAATTCATAATATAAATACGTTTATTGTATAATCAAATCAAATATTTCACAAATATTGAAGTCAAATGATTTATGTCGTAAAATAGTTTCGTAATCATTATGCAAAAATAACCTAATAGATATCATGAATGGAATTACTTATCTCAATCCAAGCTAAATTCTTTTACTACTTTTAACCATCGTTTGATGGTTCTGAACTTTCTATAATAATGAACTATCTAATTAAAAGAAATACTTAAAATAATACATAAGTAAAATTTATAACATTCTATTTCGACTACACTAACTGCTTATAACTCAAACCAAAATCACCTATAAATCTCGAATTTTAAACTCTTATTTTATAAATTAAATCAAGCTAAAATTTTATAAATTTATTGAGCACACCTAAAGATATTATATATAAAAATTTCATGATATTTCAAGTTCAAAAAGATTTTTAAAATAATAAATTTTTCATAAAATAGTAATTTGTCCAGAATATTTTGGAACTGCATATGACTCAATTGAAAATTTATAATTATTAACATATATTTTCAAATACTATAAAATTTATGGACAAGCCAGTAAACATGTGTGTAAACTACTATAAAAATTTTCATAATTTTTGAAAGTCTTTGTTTATTTTTAAAAAATTACGAAATTCAAAAACTATAAACCTGCCGACAAAATTTCAGATTGATGTCCATAGAATAAAAAATTCTTAAATACATAAATATACTTCTAAAAATCATGAAATTAAAACAACGAATACTAAACATATGTATAAAACTCAAATTAAAATTTTGTAATTTTTGGAAGTTAGTTATCCCTTCAAATAAATTTTATTTTATATTCAAATCGTAAAAAGTACATAATTCCAGATTTCATAAGCTAACTTAAAAAATTTGTAGAAAATTCAATTCTTATCCAATTTAAGTAAAACAAGATTCTATATTCTTATCATCATGTCAAAATTCAATTATGAGAAACTTTTATGAGCAATTTTGATAAAACTTTCGTTAAAATAATTATAGAAGTGTCATGCTCAGTAAATAATATAAAATCTTAATTCAAATAATTCACAAGATATGGTTCATTACTATTCTATGGACACTAACTCAAGAAATTTTATTTAATCTATCCCAAAACAATGACAAACGAAAAGAAAATTCATTCTACATTAAACTAAAACAACGAAATGACAAAATTAATTAAACGTTATTTCTAATATCCAATAGCTTAATCAATCGTAACCACGGAAAAAATATCGCGTTTGTTTATTGAAAAGAGAATAAAAGTTAAAAAGGTTGAAGAAAAAAAAAGGTTTTTATAGGTAGTTTGAGAAAACCTAATATATTTAGGATACTTGTTAAAAGTATAATTTTAAATCAAAAATAAAATTCATTTCCTATTAGGATTTCTATTTAAAAAAGAAGTTTGCCAAAATTAATATAAATAATAAAACATATCTTTTAGTAAAATAAGGTAAAATTTTAATTTTATCAAAATATTTACTAATTAAAATAAAATCATTATTTAACTAAAATTAAAAAAAAAACCACATTGCAACTTTAGTATTTTTTACGTAAATAATAAACAAATAAAATTTTGAATAATATAATAGTCTTCTAATTTAATTAGGAATGTGAATATTATATTATGGCCAATTCTGATAGTTATTTTGGTACTACAACTTCTGTGGCTATTTTGAGGAATCACTATTGTGCCTTTTTGGGCGGTTTTGGTAAGCTTCTTGAATCCAATATGACTTTTTCCACTAAGCTAATGACAATTATTCTGGTTGTAGAGATTGCTTTTGTGAAGGGTTGGCATGATTTATGGCTTAAATGTGATTCCTTATTAGTTATGTTAGAGTTCAATACTATTGTTTTGCTTAAGCTTTTGAGTAAAGAAGTAACTTGATATTGCATGCTTAAATATGGACGAAGTTGAAGTGTGATTTTTCTGAATTTACAAAATTTAAATTATGCAAAAATATTCATATTGAACTTGTATAACTTTATAAGTATTTTTTAATCACATCAAATTTGTTTGGAACAGCTTACAAAACTTAACAACAATAGAAGTCTTAAATTTTAAGGAACCATAAAATAATAAAAGTCAGTCAAATTCATCAACTATAGACTTAAACCTTCAATCATCTAGGAATTATAATATATTATAGTAAGTTTTCAGCTCAGTAAGTATACTAGTTTTTCATATATATAAAATATATACAAATTTATATACAATGTATGCACATGATATGGTATGAGATCAAACTATACTTATTTTAAAAGTTTCATAATACTTAAACACTTTAAAAGTTTATCTCAAAAGTTTTTAAGAATCTCTCTCTTCAATTATCACTTAATAGGAATTCATATATCACTTATTACTGAATGAGCCAACGTCAACTATCGATGATATACTGTATATGGGGTATGTGTAAAAGAGACATATAATTTTAAAATAATAAATATTTATGCCTAAGGGCAAGAGTCACACCCTTACTTTAATCATCAATGAGTTTTTTCATATGCACAAATATTTTTTCACAGGAATGTAAAAATCACTATACCCAAGAATACCCCCCAAAGGTTTATCTCATATTATACGAAATATTGAACAAAAATAATAATACCAAATCCGAAGGAATAGCTATATTATAAAGGCTTCTCATATACTTATAATTACCTACTAAACAAATAATAAAGTTCAACATCCTAGCACACAAATCTTAGCTTTTATAAACACTTTTCGTACAAAATCACTTCTTATTACTTAAAACACAATGCTTATGTTTACATTTAAATGCCAATGCACGTAATATAAAAATAATCATAATAACACAATTATAAATAATTGCAATCACAAAAACACATATATTTATAAATAGTCACATAAACATATAACAATGTCAAAATAAATACTTTCATAATAACTTATAATTAAAAATTATTCTTCAAACTCATTCAAACAAATACATACATTTATTGTGATTCGATTTTAAAAAATCTAGTATACTTACTTCATAACAATTACAACAAATGTTAACTTAAGCATTTTAATGAATAATAAAAAATTAGTATTTATAAGGCTTGTATATACTACTCCAAACCATAATAGACTCATTAGGCCTTACTTGTATAATTTATATTACTCAATCTATTTGACAACTCAATATTCTTAAATTTACCCAAACTGACTTTATATTATTTAAGAATTTTTCTTATATCTTAAACGACATCATTTTCTAATGAAATTACACTGTAATACTTATGAAGCATAATATAAGATTTACTAAAAGTATCATCCTCTTAACCTTTATAAAACTAAGTCTTTTCATATTTTAAACTTAATCACTTATCTTGACAATGTTATGCCATATATTGAGTAATTTCAATCTTTGATTTTTAGAAAATATAATACATTTTTAAATGTCATAAAATTTGGTAGAAATAATAAAGACATATAAAAAGTAAGCCATTAAAAGTTTTGGGTCTAAATTTGTACTCTAACTATCTTAAATAAAATTTGATTTCAAAATGTCAAATTCTACCAAACAAAAATTGTCAGTGAGCTATTTTATTCAAAATTTTATAACAATTCGAAGAGAAAACAGTTGACTCTAAAATTTAATATGATATAATAAAAAAATTATAAATCAGTATATAAAATTTTACAATTTTTTAAGATAATTTGATTAACTAAAATAATTTCATCATTCAATTATACTACAAAAATGAGTAATTTTCTGCGTACTAAGGTCAAAATTAAAAAACCATTAAAAATTAAAAATATAATATTTTTTAATCAAACAAAATTTATAATAATCCTAAAGATGTCTAATTTATACATGTACATTAGTTTTAGCAAATTCATAACATATGATTTAATAAAATTCACGAATTGATCCATTATTTTATATCATTTCTGCAAAAACTTTATTTTTTTTCTATTATCACTATAAATAATAATTCATAATTCTTAATTATGAAAAATTAAGGTCTAAGCAACCAAAATCAGATTATAATTATTCTCATTTTCATCTTTCATGCAACATATATAACCATAATCACATGCTAAACTCTTAATAATCTTTATCAGCATAGAAATAAAAAAATAATCTTATATTTACCTTCAATCTCCAAATCTCATGGTATAGAACCCTAATTTTCTTTGAAACAAGCGTATATTTTATGAGAAAAACTCTTTTCATAAAAAAAATAATATATTCATATTTTAGGATTTTTTTTGTGGTTTAGGAAAAGCTCAATACTAAATAATATAACTTTATTATTACTAAA
Source organism: Khaya senegalensis (assembly GCA_032402905.1). Lineage (NCBI taxonomy): Eukaryota > Viridiplantae > Streptophyta > Magnoliopsida > Sapindales > Meliaceae > Khaya > Khaya senegalensis. Next base: position 7,373,627 of record CP135541.1, read on the forward strand.
TAAATCAAACTCACAATAATAACCCATAAAATTCTTGGTTCATAAAAATCTTGTAAAATAAATTTACTAATTTAATAAATTACACATTCAATACTATAATATTATATATGATTTGCTGGTGTTCCACATAACATTGTGTCAGAGTTGGTTGACCAAGAGGTCCTACGTTGGAATCCTTACCTATTGGCAAGCTTGCTTAATCCTCTTTCGTTTCGTTGCAAATTCGGTCCTTTTTTTGGTTGGGATCATTGGGCAAATGTTTCTTCTGAATCTGTTTTGCATTTTTATTTGTGTGTCTCTTATAAATCTGTCATATTTCTCACCTTTTTTTTTAATGTTTGGGCATGTTTCTCACTTTTGTTTATAATCGACCCTATTTGGTATCAGTCTTATACATAATGGGCTCTCTGTGAAAAAGCTTGTTTGGTATCGGTCTTGTGGGCTCTATTAGAGCTTAATACTATTGTTTGGACTATTACCTATCGGCAAGCTTGTTAGGCATTTGTCATCCGTACCTACTGACTTCATCCTCCTTTGTTTTGATGGAATCATGGGGTAAATTTGGTCCTCCTCCATTTTCTTTGAATCATTGGGCAAATGTGTGTCTCTTCTAATTATGTTCGGGCTTATTTCTCACTTTTGTTTATGTTTGGTTTGGTCCATGTGGCTAAGCCTAATTGATATTGGTCTTGTATTTGAGAAGGCCTATTGTCTGTGTGAAAAGTTTGTTTGGTATTGATCTTGTACGCGGGGGGGCTCTATTAGAGTTTAATATTGTTGTTCGGATCCTTACCTACTTGCATACTTGTTTGGTATTGGTTATACTGAATTTATTTTTAAATTTAGTAACTCAAAATACATTTATTTAGTTAGAAGAATTTAAACTATATATTATAAAACTTTACAATATAAAATATATTATTTAATTTAGAGAATTTAAACTATATATTCTGTAATTGAAATTTACCCATTAACAATATAGAATATGACAATATTTGACTACTGGCTTTCCCCTTCTTCATTTCGTTGGAATCAATGAGCAAATTCGGTTGAAGATTTCTTCAACAAATTTCAGGTTCACCATACTTTCAAAGAAAATAATAGTTTGCTGAGATTGATTTGCCTGCTTTTGGATTAATTTTGGATTAATTTATTATTTGGTCATCTATATGAACGTATAATTTTGAGTGATTGAAAGCAAAAGTATAAAGTACCCGACGGGGAAAACTTCAAGAAAATCACAAGAATCCCCGAGGAAAGCCGTAACAAAATTAATAGCCTCCAAGAAAAAAAAATCTATACTCAATGAAGAGATGTTAGGCAAACCTTATAATCATTGAAAAATAAATTTTATTCAAAACATTGTTAAAGCTTATGAGTTCTCCAATGTATAAATCTTTTTAATACAAATTTATTTATATAAACTAATAAAAAAATTGTATTATTAGCATTATAAATAAATAATTGAATAACAAATTTATGTAAAATTTAAAATAATTAGATTCCATGTCAGCAGGAGTATTTGTCGTCTGCACCCATCACCTCAATGGATTCTAATTAATATATATATATATATATGTTAGTATATTTAATTTTTAAATAAAAATAATTCAACAGCCAAGTCTATTTACGACCTTGAAATAATAAAATAACTTTTAAGATAAAAATTTTCTTTATAAGATTTAAAGATTTCTCTGCGTTTGTAAGTGCTCATGCCATAACTGTAAGTAGAAATGATACACAATGGAGGGTGCGTGCAGTCAGTCAAATATTCTTTATGTTCCAGGAGGACTAAATCAAATGGGAACTGACAATACATAAGTGCCAACTTCAATTTACTTTGTTGCCGGTTTCTCTTATGTTTTCTCAGAATCAGACGGAAAAATAGTTATATTTTTGCAGAAACAACTCTAACATACACAGAGACATGATCTCCAAAACTTGAAATCCAAAAAAGAAAACTACAGCTCACAAGATATTCTCTCTTTTAGGAAGAAATTATAAGCATACAATCTTAAAGCATACTTTAAAAATCAAGAAATTGAGTGTATAAGTTATGGAACACTAACCTCTCGCCATTACTTTTGTTGACGTTTCTTGAAGTTACTAAAACCTTCTAAGCTCTCTAAATCCTTTCAAGATGGTATTTAACAAGAATTTCGAGTTTAGGGACCTTAGCAAAGTAAAACACCTCCCAATTTATAAAATTCCTCTCATAAAAAAATTCTCATACTTAATGGAGGTTTAATGGCTAGTCAATACTGTAGTTACAAGCTTTGATTTAGAATTTGGAGTTACAAAATCATAATGGGGAGTTAAGGGCATTGTTTCGAATTTAATTTGAATTTGTAACTTACAGAAATCAGAATCATGTTAGGGAGAGAGGCTTCTCTTTACCAACCATATATAAGCATTTGAAATTTACATCACTTCTTTTGCATTATGAAGTCAAATTCAAAATCATTTTTAAAAAATATCCATCTCAACATTAAGTAAGAAATAATAAGGGTAAAAAGAAAATGTTAAGCACACTTGCAATTTCAGAATTGATGTAACATGAGAAAATGATCAGAGAAATTCCTCAAACCAGAGCAAAGAAATCCTGCTTGAGCAGAAAACCCCACGCCTATGTAATAAATAGTGCGATCTGCAATAGAAGGTGAATTTTCTTGGTCCGTATGCTTCCGATGTTAGACCAAAATAAACCGATTTGCACCCTGGAAGCGAGTTAAGTTGATCAAATAGCTGAAAAATGCACAGTTTTCAGAGTCTTAAAAGAACATAATGTGATCTGAGCCATATGTTTACCTCATGTACTTCAGACGATAACTTCAAGAATGCATTTCTAGGCGGGTTAAAAAAAACTAAAGAAATATGTTCAAGATAAGTTGAGATTAATTTCTAAATACAGAACTAACCAATCAAATCTGATCAAATCCTAAGTTGATACAATGAAGAACGCAAATGCTCAAGAACACAACACAGCAACGAAAAACAGTAGTGGACAAAAGAAGAGGGACAAAAAATGTAGAACAAACAGAATTACAATATTAAGAAAGAAGGATCTTCTCGGAAGTTATATAGGGGACGAATACAGCACTTATAGCTCCTGTTTTCAGCTGTAAACTAACTGATCTAACTTAACTAAATGAATTTCCAGTCAGCTAACTACTATAACTCAGTATTCTGAATTGAGAAACATATATACAACAACATACCTCACCTGTATTCTCATGGAAACCTTGAAGCAGGGCAGGGAAAACCTGCATGTGCGAAGAACTGGATTCACCAAACAGCAACAAAAAGTGACTTCTGTGAAACATATTTGGTGTGCTAAATAAAGATATTTCTTACCAGACATTCAAGATTTCAAATTTTGAGTTAAATGTTAATAATGAGAACAATATATATATATATATATATTTGTTCTATAAGTTTCGTAATGCTGCAGCTAAAATTAAGTTAAAACATTATTCGCAATAAAGAAACTAACTACAGGGTGACAAAACCACAATTCAATAGCAATTTCATCTTAATTTTAGTCTTAAAAGAACATTACTTATTTATGTAAAATCAAGAAATTAATCCTGAAAAAGAAAAACATAACAGCCACACAGGTACATAAAGGCTAACCACTAAATAATGTCAAATGTACTTCTAGCTGATAACAAACTCACCATAGTTAATGAAACGGGAAAACTGAAAATTAGTTATGGATGTTTTCATTGATGAGTTAAATTAAAAAAGAAATGAAAGTCAATATTAACATATATATATATATATATATTAAGCAAGAAATGGTATGAATTAAAAAAAAAAAAAAAATACCTGCAGTCCTTCCCTTGTCCGAGTTTGAACTAATGCAAGATTCCTGAAAAGCAGGGCAGGCAAATCCTGCATTTGCTAGATAAAATCAAATCTTCATTTCTATAAAATTAAAAAAAATTGTGTATTAAATGTTCTTGCCTTGCATACTTCGCAGGGGCACACATTAATTGTCGTTGGGGAGTGTTGATTTGCTCTTTACTCTTGCTCCTCAGAAGTTCCACTTTCTCTTTTTCTCCTACTATTGAACATTGCACTTCAAATGAGTTTGAAGAACAGAATGAAAAATAGAAATGGTATCTTAGAGAAAATAAACCTTCACCTTGTCCTCCATTGGCTTTCTTTCCTCGAGACTCTTCCTTGCAGTCCATCAGTGCAGAAAAAGCCAGCTACTAGATTCTTGATCTTTTGAAAAAATTGAGGCAAGAAGGAAGTTTGATGTTGAGGAGCGTTGATTTGCACTGGTCTGCAATGTGGTTCCACTTCATCCTCGTCAGATTTGCTAATGCTTCCACTTGTGCTGGCCTTATCATTAAAGTCATTTTGAGATTTCATAATCCGAATATATTCTTCTTCAGTTGGAGGCATCATATTTACAGCAAAGGTGTTGGGTTGGGTCCTGTTCGGATGTGCGTACATCAGACATACCCCACAACATTTCACCTTTGGTCTCCATGTTTCAGGTAACCAATCGTAAATATACTCAGTGGAGAAATCAATCGACACAGCAGTATGGTGGTTACCATCAGGTAGCCTGACATTCCAACAAGGATCAAATCCAATAAAAACCTCATCCCACTCAATGAATGTGCATTTACTCAAAATGGTCACACCAAATTGGTCGGTTGTTGAGTGAGTCTTTTTTTCAAAACGGTATCTCCAATTGACCTTGAAACGTAGGTTGGTAACTTCTGGTTTTTGGTCAAATCCAAAAGCAGCACAAAGAGCGAAACCAATGAAATTTCTGTTACAAGAATTCTGTGGCAGTTGAATAGTTATTGAAGATCCTGAACTACGATTGCTGAACCACTCAGGAATTCTAGTTCCAGGCAAATAAATGTCGAATCCAGCTGGTGTCTGTGACATGAAAATAATGATTTCTGAGGTAAGGATCAAAGACATGGAGGCAGAGGAGAGATCGAAAGATAATTATGCACCTTTTAATAGAAAGATGAATAAAGAATGCTAGAAATAGGAAAACAAACAACACTAAATTGATATTTTGGTTGATTGAACTACATTTTCTATTCAATAACTTGCTTTTGTATTAACAAACTCGTGGCATATTTATAGTCCAAGAACTTTGGCTAAGAATTTAATCAACTAAGCTAACAACAACCTTCTAACACCCAATTGACACCTGCCAAACAACTGCCAACAATATAATTCTCCACTAACAACAATCAGATATAATTTATCATAAAATTAACAAAGAAAATCATCATCCATATTCCAGGTGGTTCAGCAAATTCCTTTATAATTAAAATTATGATTTCTGATGTGAGGAGTAAGAGGCACAGAGTTGAAAAGAGAGAGAATTAGGTACCTTTTCGTGGAAGTTGAATTGTTTCAGTAATGCAATTGCCATATGTTGAATTCTTAGTTGTGAATCTGCCAATATGTTGTTCTCTTTTTCTCTTAGTTTCGGGCAATACTCAAAGCAGTAGTCTATTCTGTCACAACAAAACGAATCGGAGCTTTGGGATAGTGCTTCCAATAGGGATGCATCTAATTTTTCTAGACATTCTGGAAGCTCTGGCAAAGATTTTAGCCGCTTGCAATTAGTTGCACATAAAAATAGCAATGACCGAGGAAGCTCCGGTAGAGATTGAAGCATATTGCAACCGGCCAAGTCAAGAAATCTCAGCTGAAAAAGTTGCTTGATACTTGTAGGCAAACTCTCAAAGTTATTTCCTTTTACATCTAAGCTTTTCAACGAGGATAGGCAGCCAATATCTTGAGGAACTTCGATAATATCACAGTTAACCAACGTCAACTTTTTTAAATTAGATAAACTTGATAATGGAGGCAATACCAAACCTCTACATCTGTAAAATTTAACTATTTCAAGTTTGTTTAAATATGTGACAGAGGATGGTAGTAGACTGACAGATAATTCATCTCCATGGCTCAAAACTAAAGTTTTACAATCCCACTGCTGCCCCAACCTATCAAATAGAAATAACTCTCTCGGACTCCATGCTGTATGTCCCATTAGAAGTTCAATTGAACATGTCAGCCCCTTAAACTTGTTCCAGAATAAATAAACATATTTAAAACTTTCCATTTGCTCCAAGATTTCCCATAAGCTCTCAAATTTTGACCGTAAAGAAAGTGTAATAGAGCAAAGAGATTTCAATTCACAAATGCAGTTTGAAATACTTGTCAGTCTGCATCCCTGCAGATTTAACATTTCAAGACAGTTTAGTCTCACGATTGATGAGGGAACTTCTTCTATTGCTGTACAACGTAGATCCAGGTCTATTACATTTCCCGAAATCTCTGGAAATTTTGTGAGATTAATGCAGAAGGACAAATCAATGATTATATGAGACTTAAAATGAATGTTTGGGGGAAAACAACGAAGATTTTCACACTCACTAAAACACAAGAGACCAAGGTTGTTGAAATTCTGGATAGAAGAGGGAATGCGAGAGAACTTTATGCAATCTAAAAGAATTATTCTCTTAAGATTTGGGGTTTTTGATGGGTTAGGAATGCTAGTGAGATAATGAGAGTGCCGGAGGTCAATAAATTGCAACTTAAATGCTTCCTGCAATAAAATAGATAAGAAGTAAATGCAAGAATAATTAAAATATCTATTTCAAATGTGTGTAAGTATTATGTTATACCTTTTCTCCTTCCCAGAGTTTTTGTACTTGACTGTAAGGCAGGCTAAGGCCAATGAGGTTATCCGGGCTAAAATTGATTGGCAATGTTGTCAATGGATATCCATGCCAGTGGACATATCTCAATTCATAGGAGAGATATTCAAGACCTTCGGGAAGATGCACTTTAGGGCTTATATCCGAAACATCAAGATGCTCAGGCATATAAAATTTAAGTAGTCTGAGCTTAGGCATATTTGCAAAGACTTTGGGACCTAGATTTATTTCTGATATCTTGGACAAATCCAAAGATATGGCCTCAATTGAATCGGTCCCCTGATTACAAAAAAAAAAAAAAAAAAAATAATAATAATTACGCATAACGTACATAAAATTCTTAGCGAAATTTATGAAGTTATCCTTAAGTACTTGATATGAAACCTTGTATGATTTGAGTCTTTGTGCAACATCTATATAAAAACAAACAACAAAATAAAATGTTCTTGGTTACCTTATTATTTTTCAGAACATGACAAACATCTGCATAATGCCACAACCTGCTACGTTTTCCTGGCTCTTTTTCACATTGTTGGCGAACAATTTCCCTACCCATTTCTTGCAATAAATCATGCATTTGCAACTCATTGAACGAGACTGTTATAAGTGATTTATTAATAAGGACCAGAACTCCATAATCCACAGAGTATTGGTCAGCAAGTATTGTTTTCACATGGTTTTCATCATTGCCTTTGAAGAAACATGCAATGTCTAGAAATATATTCTTCTCTTCCGAAGTTAGCTCATCATAACTAATTTTCAACAAATCATAAATTTGAGGATCAGGAATACGTTGTAACTTATGCAACATAACTTCCCATTCTTCTTTGCTCTTTTTATAAAAGGAAGAACCCAACACTTTCAGAGCTAAGGGATTGCCACTAGCGAAATATGTTGCACTCTCCGTAAGCACTCGGAGATCTTGAGTGCGATGATCTTGTCCGAAGGCATACTGACAAAAAAGCTCATCAGCTTCATGGGAGTTCAATCTCTGAACCTCGTATATGTAACACACTCTACATTGATGAAGAACTTGTTTATCTCTAGTGGTTACAATAATTCTACTTGCAGGACTAAATTGATCAAGCCCACCCGCTAAAAACTCTAATTGTTTCCCTTTATTCACATCATCAAAAACGATCAAAACTTTTGTTCGTCGGAGTCTTTCCTTAATATATTCTGGAATACAAGGAGTTCCTATTTTGATATCTTCTTCTAATATTTCAGAAAGCAATCGATCTCGTAGATGTACTAACCCACCCCTTTCTGATTCTGTTCTAACATCTGCTATGAAACTCTTACCATCAAACTCATCAGAAATTTGGTTGAAAATAGCGCCAGCAATGGTCGTTTTACCGATACCACCCATGCCCCAGATTCCTACAATTCGAACATCCGGCAATCCCATGCATAACTTTGATTTAACTTCCTCAATTCTAGAATGTAGGCCAATAAAATCTTCAAAATCATTTGAGACTGATATATGTTTCAATTTCTTTACAACATCTTTGACAATTTCATCCGTCAGTTCTGCCTCGGGCCTAACAAGCAGCATAGTGAAAACAAAAAAGTAAGAAAGCAAATAAAAACATGTTCTTTCACTTTAATTATTTTCTTAAATAACTTCTTTTATAAATCAATTTTACAAACATTAATAAGGGGCAATTGCATGAAAGCGTTAAAAGAGTTACTTGATTTTCGTGGAATCCCATCCAGATAGATTGGATGCTTGGGACAGTACAGCCCTCCATTCCTGAACTTTTTTAGGCATCTTCTTGAAACGCTTTGCAAGCTGCACAAAAGCATCCCCAAAACTTCCTGTTTGCTTTCTGACATCGGATGGATCAACATGGTAGAAAATAGGTATAACCATTTGCCCATTATTTTTATGGCATTCAAGAATCTTGACAAGTTCATCCAAGCACCATCTTGAAGAAGCATAGTTTTTTGAGAAAATAATTACCGAAATCTTTGATGTTTCGATTGCATTCAAAATCGCAGACGAAATCTCATTTCCTCTCCTAAGTTTATCATCGATGAAGATTTCTAATTTTTTTCGACGCAAAGTTGCAGCAAGATGGCTAGTGAAGGTATTACGTGTATCCTCCCCTCTGAAACTGAGGAAGACATCATATTTGCAAGGGGCAAAATAAGAAGAAGATTTGGATAAAGATAAAGCCATGAAGGAAATTGTTTTTGTGATTCTCTTCACAGAAACAGAGATTTCGAGTGTAGATGTAAGAATAAAAAAGTCAAATAAGCGCGAGTAGCTTTAGTTCTTTTCATCGGACTTAATTTATCTCTGACTTTCCAGCCATTGCCTTCTTCCTTACGGCTTTCCTGGAATCTTCAAGGAGCCTTCCTGTTAGATAATTTTCACCATGAAAGTTAAAATTTCGTTCGCTTCACAATCACAAACGTCTTCCTCTGTAAATTTATTACAGTATACATTACCAATTAATTCAACTGTCAACCAACTGATATATCTATTTCAAACTCCTCTCATTCCCAATTGAGGCCACAAGAAACTGATGGAAAATTCTAAGATAGAAATTAGAAAAGTAAAAGCTGGGGCCCATGAAAGGCTTAATTTACGCATGAGTTTCCAGCCGTTGCCTCCTCTTACTGCTTTCTAGTAGCCTTACTGTTAGATATTATTTTACAGTGAAAATCTTAAACTTTCCCTCGCTTCACAATCACATTTTCCTCTTTTCCTGTCAAATTATTACAAGGTAGCTTGCCACTTAATTAATAATTCAACTGTTAACCAACAGGTATATCTGTTGTTTCTAAATTATAATACAAGAATAACCCTTACATTCATCATCATTGGGATGACATTTTTACTCAGACCCACCAACTTGCTAGTATCCAATCTTAATGGGACAGATTTGGTAGACGTTTTAGCGAGTTTGTAACAAGTTTCAAAAAATAAAAATAAAAAATTGTATAAGATTTGGTATGAGTATATGTGCTTATAAATATTTGCAAATGTCCGTATGTACCGCAGATATTTTGTTTTTTAAGTTTCTTTTAATGAAAGCACCAAAATACACTTACATTTTTCTTTGCGTATGTATGTATATATATATATATATATATATATATATAAACTGGTATTCTTTATAATAATATTTTATAAAAAAATAAGAAAATGGTTACAAATGCAATCCAAAATACTTGTCAATATTGTTTTATATTTAGTCTTTGAGAATTGTGAACTTAGAATCACTCTTGCATATATATATATATGTGTGTGTGTGTGTGTGTGTGAGAAAAGATTTACAATTAAAAAAATAAAAAAAAAAAACACACATTTGTTTTTGTAAAATATTATTTATTTTTACTCGAAGTTATTTTGTTTCTTATAAGAAAAAAAAAATTCTTTTGATTTTTTAATACTAAATGCCTTATGCCATGTTTGATATTCCTTTCTAAATGGTGTTTTTGAACTTCTTTTAAAAAATAAAATAATATTATTTTTTGAATTTAAATATGTATATGCGTGTAGTAATTAAATTGTATTTTTTTTAACTACTATCACTTTTAAATAATTGAATTCCTAATTAACAATCGTATTCATACATAAAATATGCACTAAATTAGGTAGTTTTAAAGGTAAAAATAATATAGTGTAATTAAAATATATAAAAAACTTACAAATATTTACATAAATTTGATATATATTAAATATTCATCTAAGAAAATTTAGTAACAAAATATCAAATACATTATGAATTTAGTCTGAATTTGATATTTTTGTAGCATATACAAATGTATGTTTAGAGATATCTGTCTCAAACTCAATATGCTGCAAAACCTAGTAATCACTGTTAGTTTTCAAACTCCTTTCACACAGAATTTAGACCATAAGAAACTTATGAAATATTTGCCAATAGAAATTGGAAAAGCAAAAGCAACAGAACCCACAAATGGCTTCAAAAATTTGGTACAATAATTATCCGCTTAATGTGTTGAAATTACCTGGAAAGAAATTTAATGGGTTGAAAGTACCTGGAAAGAAATTCATGGAATAGATATCAAAAATATAATCAAGCCTATCATCATGATCTCTGCGATAATTAACGGTAAATAAATGATAAGTCTTGTTTGCATTAAAAACGGGAAGGTACGAGTTTTGTAACGAGAACAAATAATTAGTGTTTTACTTATGTTGAAACAAATTAATGTTATATTTATTTTTTAGTTAATTAATTTATAGTCAAAGAGGAGGTAAATGGATATATTTACAAAACATGCCACAAAATTGAAATCACTACAAACTTTCAAGACAATATTTGATAAACTCTTATTAAAAACATCGGTTTTATAATAAAATCACCCAATATTTTCAAAATTTAATCTAATTCTAAAAATTTTTATAATTTTAATCAAAAAGAATAATTTAGGATTAAAATACCCCCCATCTAAGCTCAGTCAAATTTCCTTTATGTTCCAAGAGGACTAAATCAAATGGGAACTAATAGTACAGAAGTGCTAACGTCTTTTTACTTTGTTGCCGATTTCTCTTATATTTTCTTAAGAATAAGATGGAATAATATTTATATATGTGCATAAACTATTAGGGAATAATAGTTAGTTAGTTAGTTAGTTAAATGTGATAGTTGAATTGTAAATAGTAATTGATTAGTTAGTTATTAAGTAAACAACTCTGTGTGTATATGTATATACGGGCGCGCGCGCGTGTGTGTGTGGACAATTGTATATTTGATGACAGTTGCAGAAATATCAGTTGAGCTTCTTCCTTTATGTTTCTTTCTTTGTGCTCTGTTTTTGTTTTCTTGATCAACATGGTATCAGAGCATAAATGTTGCTACGTTTCTATCAAAATTTCCTTTGTTTTCTGGTTCGAGACATCTTTTTTCTTGCATCATTCGAATAATTTAGGTTGCTTTTAGTTTCTCAACCATTAATAGGTAATAACTATGCATCTTGGAGTAGAGTTATGTTGATTGCATTGTTTGTAAAGAATAAATGTGGATTTGTTGATGGATCTATAGTTAAACCTAACTCTTGAATTTGTGGATTAGGAACACTGATTTGGTGATTTTATAGTTGTTAAATTTAGTTTCTAAAGACATATTTGCTAGCATTATCTTTGCTAATTATGCATATGAGATTTGGAATAATTTAAAGGAGTGTTTTCAACAAAAGAATGGTTCTAGAATTTTCCAGCTTAGACGTGAACTCATGAATCTAACTCAAGATCAATAATTAATTAACATCTATTTTACTAAGCTGAAAACAATTTGGGAAGAATTGAATAATTACAGACCTGTGTGTAATTGTGGAAAATGCACATGTGGAGTTGTTAAAAAACTTGATATGCATTATCAAATAGAATATATCATATCTTTTCTCATGGGATTAAATAATTCATTCTCACAAATCAGAAGGCAATTATTACTCAAGGATCCATTGCTACTAATAAATAAAATGTTTGTGCTTATTTCTCAAGAAGAACAACAAAGAAGGATTGGTGTTTAAAGTGTTCCAGTTGATAACAATTCTTTCGTGGCATATGCTGCAAGAGCTATTCAATCTAACAAACTTAGAGTTACTGGTTTTGGTAGTCAATGTAGTTCTAAAAATGCAATTAGAAACAAAAAGAAAGAAAGGCCTTTTTGTACTCATTACAATTTTCATGGTCATACTATTGATAGATGCTATAAGTTGCATGGTTATTCTCCTGGATAATTCTTCAACCAATAATATGAATGTAGTTAATCAAGTTTACTCAATTGTTTAGTTTGCATCTAATTCTAGCATTGAAAATTTTGTTCAAAACCTTAATGTCACATGAAAGAGTTCGTGGTGACGAGTTCAATACATATAAATTGATGGTTCGTAATTTTATCGGTAAAATATTTTGACATACTATGAATGCTGAATTGATTGGAATTAGACAATAAAAAGACTTTACCTACATAATATGTAGTATGATTTTATTGTGAATTAGGGGTTATGGCACATTACTAAATGTTAAATATAATTATTGAACAATCGAATAATTTGATAAACTTGAAAGGTTCGGAATAAGTTTATAACTATTCTACAATAAACTTACATAGTCATACTAATAATTAAAAGTAATGAGAAGTATTTAGGAGTGATAATATTATCAAGAACAAAAGTTAGCACTTTTGAGATAATATTTAGATCAAAATAAATAAATAAATATATATGTATATATTCGATATATATATTTATAAATTCTTTAAAGTGTTTAAAGAATTTTTTTAGATTTGTATGAAAATATAATTTATTATACATTACATGGTCAAATTAATGATATTAATTATCTAATGACCTAAATAAAAATATATAATTATGGGATAATTACACATTGGTTTATATATATACTTAATTACACTTTAGTTAAAAGTTAGCCAAATATTTGCATTTAAGTCCAAAGACTTAAATGTATAAAATAGAAATTATGTGATAATGACCATTTTATCTATACTACCTATGCATCTTTAATTAAAAAGTAAGGGCAAAAATGAAAAAGCATAAATTTTTTCAAGTATATATACATGAACTTTACCATTTTTGCTTAAGAAAAAAAAACTTGCTATAAACCTTAGATTTCTCCCAAGTTAGCCAAACTTATCCAAGTCTATTTGGTTGTGCAAATTGTGGAGACTTCACATAATTGAAGATTTTCTATCATCCCTCATCAAGTAAGTACCAAAAACTCATCCAAAATTTTCCGTTTATACATATATATGATGTATGATTATTTGGCCCACCATGTGTCTGTGAAAATGTTTTAATGAACACAAACTTTGGTTTTATGTACATCATGAGCATTTCAATCCAACATGTTCTTGGCTTACTTGGGTTCATTTGTTGAAGTATAAATATGATGTTACTACCATTAATCTTAAGTTTTTTAATATGGTTTCTACTTAATTTGATGTGAAGATTAAGATTTTTAAATATGATAATGCTCTTAAATTACATTTTACTAAGTTTTTTGCTGATATGGGAGTCTTGCATCAATTTTCTTATGTTGAAAAGTTGCAACAAAATTCTGTAGTTGAAAGGAAACATCAACATTTGTTAAATGTTGCTAGAGTATTTTATTTCCAATATTGGGTTCCAATTCAATTTTAGAGTGAATGTATTCTTACTACCACATTTATTATTAATCGAACTCCATCTCCATTACTTCAACATAAGACTTCTTTTAAGATTTTACATGGCACAAGTGTAGATTATTTTTCTTTCAGGGTGTTTGGTTGCCTTGCATTTACATTTACTTTTCAAAGTGGTCGTACCAAGTTTTAACCAAGATCTACATTATGTATTTTTCTTGGTTATCCTCCTAGAATGAAGGGTTAAAAGCTGTGTGATATGGTCTTTAAACAAATCTTTATTTCTTGTGATGTGGTGTTTCATGAAAAAGTATTTTCATATTATCTATTTGTGCCTTGGATAAGTTGATTGATTTTTTTCTAGCATTAGTTCTTCTTGTTGTATCTTTAGCGATAGATCTTGATATGAAATAAAAATCATTTGGTATTCAAAGTTCTAACACTACATTAGATTTCTTACACAAACCTGAACTAATTCCTAGTAATGTTGATTTTCCTGATATAGATACATAGACACCAGCATCTACATCAGATTCTTTACACATGTCTGATTTAATCTCTACCAATATTGATATTCCTAATAATGATATAGATGCACCAAAATTTATTATTTCTCCACCTCTTTGAAGATTTACTCGGATCACTAAACCTCTTTGTTATCTTAGAGATTTTTATTGCAATATGTTAACTCACACCAATTCATCATCTATTCTTCCTAAATATCCTTTATAACATGATTTATCTTATAATTCATTGTCTTTGAGACATAAGTTATTTTGTTTGAATGTTTCTTCTTAAATTGAACTTTAATTTTATCATGAAGCTGTAAAGTCACCTTAGTGGCATGCTGCAATGTATGATAAACTCAATGTTCTAGAATTGAATAATATTTGGTCAGTTGTACCTCTACCACCTGGTCAACATTTTATTGGCTGCAAATGGGTTTATAAAAACAAATATAAGTTTGATGGTTCTATTGAAAGGCATTAAGTTAGATTAGTTGCTAAGGGTTATATACAACAATAAAGTCTTGATTATCTTAAGACATCTCTCCTATTGCTAAACTTGTTACTTTCAAAATTCTCCAAGCTTTTTTTGGTATTCATAAATGGTATTTGATTCAGTTAGATGCCAATAATGCTTTTTTTTTTTTTTTTTCATATAGATCTCTTTAAAGAAATATACATGAAGTTACCATTTGGGTATCTTAACAAGGGGAAGCAGATGTAAAATGGACAAAAATTTGTGTGTAAACTTCACAAGTCTATATATGGACTTAAACAAGCTTCTCAGCAATGATTATATTTTTTCATATTTTAATTCAACATAGTTTTTAACAATCAAAGTTAGATTATTCCTTGTTTACCAAAGGTCAAGGTTCCAATTTTGTGGGTTTACTTCTATATGTTAATGATATAATTTTCACAAGTCTTTTACTTCTAGTTCTTCAAGTTATAAAATTATTTCTTCATTTTTAATTTAAGTTGAAAGATTTGGGGCCTTTGAAGTATTTCTTAGGGCTTGAGATTGCAACTTCTTCTAAGGGTATTGTTCTATCTTAATGACAGTACACTCTTTAGCCTGTTATTACTCCTATGGATATAAAATTAAAACTACTGGCTTCTGAAAGTGACTTGGTTTCTGATGTATGTTCTTATCATAGGCTTATTGGCAATTGTATCTCACATTATCTTGACCTGACATCACATTCGTTGTATACAAGCTTAGTCAATTTTTAATTGAGTCATGAATGCCTTACTTACAAGCTGGTCATTATTTATTAAAGTACTTGAAGTCTACTTTAGGTCAACACTTACATTTTTCAACAAGTTTTGGCTCTCCTATTCAACTTTGAGCTTTTTCAAATGCTAATTAGAGTTCTTATTTAGACTATAAAAAATCAATTATAGGTTATTGCATTTTTCTTGGATCTTCTTTAGTTTCTTGGAAAGCAAAAGAACAATCAATTATTTCTAGGTCATATGCTAAAGTTGAATATTGTGTCTTGACTTCTATTATTTGTGAACTTATTTGGTTATAACAGTTGGTTAATAATTTTTAAATTTAACTTTCATCTTTTGCTCTTTTATTCTGTGATAACTAAGTTGTTATTCATATTGCATCAAATCCCACTTTTCTTGAATGAACAAAACATATTGAGATTAATTTTCATTTTGTTCGTGACATAGTTGCTGATGGCACCCTTAAACTTATCCCAATTCGATTCCAGCATCAATTAGCTAATATGTTCACTAAACCATTACCTTTATTAGCTTCGTTGCCTCTTCTTTCCAAGATGTTAGTAAAGGATATTTACTGTCCATCTTGAGGTGGAGTGTTAAAGGAATAATAGTTAGTTAGTTAGTTAAATGTGATTAGTTGAATAATGATAAGATGTTACAGTTGAGCTTTTTTCGGATAAGCTAATGTCAAAGGAGGTGTTGAGGGTCTACGAAAGCCTTGAAGTGCTATTGATTATGTGTTTATTCATGGGCTAGTTTATAATGACCATTGAATTGCGTGTCTTGTGGACAATTGAGGTCATTTCATTATAGTATATAACTCAGTACCCATGGGTCATTCTAAGAAGAAGATGCATATAGGTGTAAAGAGGTAATTGTCCAATTCTATGGCACAAGTATAGGACAACACTTTTGGCAGCAAGTAACCAAATATAGATATTAATTGATATGCTGAAATTATAAGAACATAAATTTTTGATGCTATTGAAACATATAAAATGTTAAATGCAATTATTAAATTATGTAGTAGTATTAGAATATAATAATGTAGTGAAAAATATGCAAATACAAGCACATGTCATTTCTAACAAATAATATAATGATAAGTTAAATATCGATCTTGCAAGCACTATTTATATCAAAATCTAACTATTGATTATTATGATAAGTCTTAGAAGTCATTCATGTTATTAGTTTCGGGAATATATTTTGTCTTTTGTGTGTGTGTGTGTGTGTGTGTGTGTGTGTGTGTGTGTATTATATTTATTAATGAATTAAAGAGTTCTTTATTTATAAATATATGCAGTTTTCTTTATTTAATCATGTATATAAATAAAGTATATTTGTGAATTATTCTTATAATTTATTTAACCGTTAAATAAATTCATTAAAGTCATTCCCTACAAAAATGATATTGATTGGGCAATGATATTGCATAGAGGTATATTGAATATTTTTAGTGAATATTATGAAATGATATTAGTGTGAATAATGTAAAAGTCACATTTTAGGACCTTAATATGGAATAAATGGTTAAAGAATTA
The DNA here is from genome assembly GCA_032402905.1 of Khaya senegalensis. Lineage (NCBI taxonomy): Eukaryota > Viridiplantae > Streptophyta > Magnoliopsida > Sapindales > Meliaceae > Khaya > Khaya senegalensis. The sequence continues at coordinate 7,390,744 of CP135541.1, forward strand.
TTTTTTTTGAATATAACTACACAACGATAATGTATAAGTACTAGTGTGTGATGTTATTATTTGATTTGAAACATCAAAGTCAAATATGGTGTCAATGTATGTGGTTTATATAATGTATAAGTACTAAATTAATTACATCTTATATGATAAAACCAATTTAGTTATGTGTTGTTTATATTTGAAAATGAATGATTGTCAATACGAGATCTATTGGCTTGATCTATAAAATCAAAGTTTTTATTGACTCGAACAAGATTCGAGTTTATAAATGAACATCGATAAATGACAAAAATAATAAATATCTGGTTAGAGTAATCAAATATTATACAAAGAAGTTCATAGTGACGAGTTCATGTATATTAATTGATGGCTTTTATTTATGTTGATACAGGATTTTGATATATTATGGACCCTTATTCGATTAAGATTGAATAACAGAAAAATTTTATCCACGCGATACGTACAATTGGAATAAGATTTGATGAAGTACGACTTCTTTATGGTTTAGGGGTTATGACACATTATTAGATATTAACTATAGTCATTAAACTTTCGAATAGTTCAAAACTCAAAAAGTCGGAATAAGTTCATGGCTATTCCATAATTAACCTATATGGTTACACCAATAACCAACAGTAGTGAAAAATATTTAAGAAATAAAATATCATTGGTAAAAAGGTTAATACTTTTAAGATAATTTTTAAGTTGAAATAAATATATATATATATATATAAGTATTATATATATTTATGAATTTTTTAAAGTGTTTGAAAATTTTTTCTTAAATTTGGATTATAATATAATTTAATATAAATTATATGGCCTGATTAATAATACGAATTATGATTGAACCTAAATGTAAATATATAATTAATGAATAATTGCACTTAAGCCCATGAGAATATACTTAATTATATTTACTTAAAGGATAAGTAAATTTATTGCATTTAATTACATAAATTTAAATGCATAAAATAGAAATTATTAGATGATTACCATTTTGTTCATGACATAGATTTGTTTTTTATTAAAAGTAAGGACAAATATAAAAATGCATGGATATATTTAAGCATATATATATAGACTCGCTTTACCAAATTAAGGGTGTGAAATCCATAAACCTTAAGTATTCACCCAAATTCAGCCAAGGCTTCTCTCAAGCATTTTAGTGGTGTAAATTATATTATCTTTACAATATTGAGGGTATGTACTTATCTCCCATGCTTTATGCTTAATAAAACTCATCCATGGTGGAATTTTATACATATATGAGATATATGCTTGGTTGGCATTCTAAGTGTTTATGAAAATGCTTGCTTGAATCAACCATTACATTTAATGCAAGTTATTAAGTACTACTTTTATAATTATCTAAACTAATTGAATATTGGCTTTATTCACTAACTAAACTAATTACTAAATTAAAGTATAATAAAAACAAAAGTTGTGATTAAATAAAAAGAATTCTAGAATATTCGTTTTCACTTAAAATTTATTTAAACTTAATTTATTATTCTCATTAACTAATAGTGAGTACATGGTTGATAATAAAGAATTATCAAATTTATTCATCGATCTTTTCTAAAATTATAATAAAAATATTCTTATGTAAATTCGAATAACAAGAGGTTCATTAAGCTTCCAAATTCTATACACAAATTAAATCAAGAATGTAAGTATATCATTATCTTACATAAGCTTAATGGTATTTATCTCAAGAGCATAAATATCCAACAACTTTTTTAGAATGTAAACATATAATCAAATTATCTAATCAATGTCCAATTTAATTGGAAGTATTAAGAACAAGATAAATGCTCAACTAAATAACATAATTCCAATCAACTTAAATAAATAATATCCATTAATCATGATTTGGCTACATTGTAACCCTAAAACAATGAATTTAGTTCATGATGTAAGAAAATAAAAACAAATCAAATGAATGAAGCATCTTAAACATAAGGAAAACTAAGAAAGAAAGAAACATAAATAGAATTATTGATAGTCTTCATCTCTACAGTTCTTCTCGCCTCTCTATCCTTGATTTCATCTTTCTTTTTTTTTTTTTTTCTAAATAAACTCCTCTCAAAACAAACATTTTTCTCTTTTATATTTATGAAGAAATGAAAAAAATTTCAAAAATATCATCAACGGGAGTTGCGGCTAAGCACCAAGGCGTTAAGCCCTAATTTTCCTAAGCACCTTGGCTTAGAGTCGTGGCTTTGAGCTATGACTACTATTTATCAACTTCATGTTTTTTCACTGAAATTTTTTCCTTTCGATGTTTGTTGTCTCCAATCTCTTCTCAAGTACTTGTTCTTTCATTAACTACCAAAATCAAAGAAGAAATGTGTTAATACTTCATAAAAATATGAAAAACATAGCCCAAACATTAAACACAAGTTTTCATTTCATGTGTATAAACACCTCTTATCAAATCACCTATAACATCTTCAAGTCATGAGTCTAGGTCAAATGTACCACAAAGTCAACTTAGTGTCAAAAATATCAAATGCATCTCTTGATAAGTATTTGGTGTTTACAAGCAGTTTTGGTACGCTTAAGTAGATCAAATGGATAAGGCGTTAATTAAGTTGTGTAGTTATATTGGAAAAGGTCGGTTGGATAATCCCAAATGATGTCTCTTTATAGGATTTATGCAGGGCCTTCTGAGGTATGGACCTTATTGTATACATGTCTATATCAACTTTTTTGAGTAACTGTGGCAGGCATCTAATTGATGTTTACATCGATTGCAATTTGTGCATTACTAGGTGGACTCTTGAACTGCACACAACTTCATGATTAGTTATAAACATAAGTATTTCCTTAAAAAAGTAAAAATATGAACAAAATAAAATATTAATTAAATTATAACTACCTGAACAGTCGAGGTGGGTGTCAAACTGTTGACGTCATGCATCCTTTCACGAAGATTAATAGCCATCTGACTGAAATTTGCCTCAAGCGAGTCAATTTTGTGTTCAATGCGAAGAACATCCTCTTGTAGACTATGGATATCATGCCTTAACTGTCTCTCCATTTGCTGCACACTAACAGCTAAAGTATCAAAATGTGATAGCTTATCAACTTTAAACTCGTCATATGTCGAAGTTTGTGGATGTAAGGTTTGGGAATAATGCGACAACAATGTATGTGAATGAGGGGGCAATGGCAAATGTGAGTGATGTGGTGACAAAATAGGAAAACAATGCCTCGGGTGTAAAGGATAATAATGAGATGGTGGTGTAGGTGAGTAATGTGATGAAGGTATAGACAAATAATGCATTGATGGTGTAAGAGAATACTGGGACAATGGTACAGGTGAATATTGCATTGGTGGTGTAGAAGAATAACATTGCTGTGGAGAAGAAAAGTAACATAGTGATGGTGTTGATGAGTAATGTGGAGGTGTTACAGCCACAAAGTGCGATGATTGTGCAACCTGTATTCCAAAATGTTAATTTATTAGTTACACAATATATTTTTGTAGATAATTAAATTATCACATTGTCATTGATAGAGAAACATAACTGCATCGATTGGTCAGTAATTGCAGCGGGTGCCTTAAAAAACAAATAACCGCCATAACTGCCATGAGGCTTAATAATATCAAATAACTGCATAACATACGGTCTCCAACTCTCGATGAGGTTTGGCTTTAACGTAGTACGAACATGAGGCAACTACACCAAATGTTGTAAAAAAATTTTTAACTTCTATATTAATTTACCCAAAAAAAGAAACAAAAAATATTGATGCTTTTTTAAGGTTAAAAATAATTGCTTACCGTTGATGAAGAAAAAATGTGAGTATATATGTCTTTTTTACTGACAGGATTCTTTGATGTCCTCCACCGTAGGATCCGTGGGATCTCATTATTGATTTTCTTGACGAATTTTTTTTGCAAGTCAAATATAGACTCGTAGAGCCATACCTATATAACAATAAATCATCGATAATGATAAGTATATGACAAATATTGACTTGCAACTTGTGTATAATAATTTATAACTATTTGAAATAAATACCTGAAATGCAATAGGAAAACCAAAAAGATTGTACTTTGCTTTAAATTTTTTGCCAGCCGCCTCTAACTTGGGCACTTCTTTCTTGTACCTAATGAATTGGCTAGGGATTGCTTGTCGCATGCTTTGAAAAGTATACTCAAATACGACTGAGCCCCATGGATATCTATTGAATTGCTCAAGATCCTCTAATATGTTCAACAACCATTGATCTACATGGTGTTTTCCACCCCTACCAAACAAGACTCTCTCAAGCATGTAGAAAAGAGACAATCGCACCGCGTCTAAGTCAGGTATAATAGAAAAATCAAGCTCATCAAATATCGTCTCTATATCATCTAATGTAATGATTGTTCGACTGCCAAAGAATGCATCCCGAATACGAGTACTCTCAGGTAAATCCACAATCGGAAAATGACCACAATTTAGACCAGTAATCATGCCGAACTCTATGCGTGAAAAACGAATAGTCTGCCCCCCCACAAGAAACCACATCTCATTATTCTTGCCATCTGCATGAATCTCGTGTAGTAGCATATAATGGAGAAGAATGCATTGATGATGCATTGTTTTAATGTCCAAAAAATGTCCAAAACAAGTATGTCTAAATATATCAATTTGTGATGTAGTCAACTTCCTCCTAATATGGTCTATAACTCTCAATCGTGATAAACATGTTAGTTCTGCAGGAAAGTGGTCCTCTACTCCAATTTTCAGTTGTGGTTGACTTGCCATTTTTTCCTATTAAAAGGCATACAAATAATTAATGAGTAGTAAAAATTGCATCTAAAAAATACAAATAATAAATTAAACAATATTAGGCAATAAATTTTGTATTTAAATTAAGATATTCAACACCTTAAAGAAGATGCCCTTTAGAGCTTATATCCAAAACAACAAAATGCATAGGCATGTAATATTTAGGGATTCTACAGTTATATCTCTTATTTTGGATAAGTCCAAGAATATGCCTCTAATCGAATCTGTTCCCTAATTTGAAAATAAAAAATACACGTAAAAACTTTAATAAAATTTATAAAGTTCTCAAGTACTGGAAATGAAATTCGCTTTATTTAATTCTTTATCAAATATCTGTATAAGAAACAAAATGAAAATAAATGAGGTTGTTGACTACCTTATTTTTTTGAAGTACATGACAAACTTTTTTAGGATCCCACAACCTGCTCTGTTTTCCTGGCTCTTCTTGATTTTCTTGACGAACAATTTCTTCACCCATTTCTTGCAATAAATCATGCATTTCTAGCTTCTTGTTTGATATTGTTATGAGTGACTTTTCAACGAGGACACCCAAACCATAACGCATCAAACAAGGATCATCAGAAACTGATATCACATGATCTTCATCATCTCCTCTGTAGAAACATGCAATTTCAAGAAATATATTCTTCACATCCCAGTTCAGATCATCAAAGCTAATTTTAAGAACATCATAAATCTCAGGGTCAGAAATCCATTTTAAGTTGTGTAATGTATCTTTCCAATCAGATTTGCTCTTCCCATGAAAAAAGGATCCCAACACTTTGAGAGCTAGCGGATTGCCTTTAGCATAATCTATTACCCTCTTTGAGAGCACCGTAAGATCTTTAGGGCAATGCTTTTGTCTATAGGCGTAGTTACAAAAAAGTTGAAGAGCTTCATTCTCGTTGAATTCCTTCACCTTATATATATTTTCCACTCCATATTTATCGAGAACTTGTCTATCTCTCGTAGTTACAATGATCCTACTTCCGGGACCAAATCGATCAAGTCCACCAGCTAAACATTCTAATTGTCCGAATCTATTCACATCATCAAGGACAACAAAAACTTTCACCTGGTTCAGCCTTTCCCTGATATTTTGGGGTATATCAGGAGTTTCAATTTTGACATTTTCATCTAATATATGGGAAAGAACTTGATCTCGTAGATGAAGTAATCCACCTCCTTGTTCTGATTCTTTTTTGACATTTGCCATGAAGCACTTACCTTCAAATTCAGAAGAAATTTGGTTGCAAATAGCTCTAGCAACAGTTGTTTTACCAATGCCACCCATGCCCCAAATTCCTACAATTCGAAAATCTGGAAATCCAACACCCAGTAGTGATTTAAGTTTCTCAATGCGTGGATTTATTCCAACTAGGCATTTGAAATCACTCGACAATGATTTATCTTTCAATTTCTTCAAAATATCTTTGACAATTTCCTCTTTAAGTCTTGCCTCAGGCCTAGTAGATGTAAAAATGAACAACAGGGAGTCAAAACAACAAAACAAACTGAGAAAGAACACAAAAAAATGGAGAACGAGAATGCTACGTGATAAGTGATACCTTTCTAATGTCTAATTTAACATATCAATATAAAATTATGAAGCTTTGACAAATCAAATTATTTTCTCAGGTGGCTAAGAGTTAAAAAAAAAAAAAATCCCCTGCAAGCATAGTTTTTTAGAACTTAAAACATAGATACATAGTTAGAGAGCTGGGGATCCTCTAAAGTATAATTAGATATATGAAAAGGCATTGGATACATAAAATGTTAACAGTTACTTGATTTTCATGGAATCCCATCCAGATAGGTTGGATACTTCTGTCAGTACAGCTCTCCACTTCTGAACTTTTTCTGGCATCTTCTTGAAACGTTTTGCGAGCTCAACAAAAGCATTCCCGAAACTTCCTGTTTTCTTTCGGACATTGGATGGATCAACATGGTAGAAAACGGGAATAACCATTTGGCGATTCATTTTATGGCATTTAAGAATCTTGACAAGTTCATCCAAGCACCAGCTTGAAGAAGCATAGTTTTTTGAGAAAATAATTACTGAAATTTTAGATGTTTCGATTGCATTCAAAAGCGCAGTCGAAATCTCATCTCCTCTCCTAAGTTTATCATCGATGAAGATTTCTAATTTTTTTCGACGCAACGCTGCAGCAAGATGGCTAGTAAAGGTATTACGGGTATCCTCCCCTCTGAAACTGAGGAAGACGTCATATTTGCAACAAGCAAAAGAAGAAGAAGAAGTCTTGGATGAAGATAAAGCCATGATGGAAATTGTGGTTGTGACTTTTTTTGACAGAGTCAGATTTTGAGAGTAGATGTACGAATAAATAAGTGAAGTACGTGCGAGTAGCTTTAGTTCTACTCACGGGACTTAATTTATCTATGACTTTCCAAGCCATTGCCTCCTTTCTTTCTGCTTTCCTCGAATCTTCAAGGATCCTTTCTGTTAGATATTTTTGACCATGAAAATTAACTTTTTCACAATCACAAAACTCTCCCTCTGTAAATTTATTACAATAGACATTACCAATTAATTCAACTGTCAACAGCTGATGTATCTATTCAAACTCCTCTCACACCCAATTGGGGCCACAAGAAACTGACGGAAAATTCTACAATAGAAATTCGAAAAGTAAAAGCAGCACCCCACAAACGACTTAATTTACGCAGGACTTTCCAGCCGTGACCTCCTTCTTACTGCTTTCCAGTAATTTGCTAGGAACCTTCCTGTTAGATATTTCTTACAATGAAAATCTTAAACTTCCCCTCGCTTCTCAATCACATTTACCTCTTTCACTGTAAAATTATTACAAGGTATCTTGCCACTTGATTCAATCGTTAACTCACTGGTATATCTATGGTTTCCAAATTCCATTACTATAAATTCGCCATCCTTGTTAGTATTCAAACTCCTCTCACACGGAATCGGTGCCACAAGAAACTGATGGGAAATTTGACAATATAAATTAGAAAAACAAAAGCAGTAGAGCCCACAAACGACTTCAAAAATTTAGTACGATAATTATATGCATGAACCAGAGAAGAAATTTAGGGAATCAAATATCAATAATAATCATTGAAAAATTTTCTAACAACCTTAAAAAATTCTTATAAGTTAATCAGTTTCACTAATTATGTATAAATTTACCTCGGTACACAGCAACTTACTCTTAAAATAATATTAAATAATGAATAAATACAAATGATATTAATTTATTTGGCAAAAACTTTAATAGCTCAGTAGTAAATATATTGTCTGTCACTCATGAAAAATGAGTTTGATTCTCAGCATTCATATTTTTTATTTTATTTATTTATTTTAATATACAATATTAATATATTCTTTATCAACTACTTTTTTTTTCAAAAATATACATAATAAAATGAAATTTATTTACACAAAATACAAATAATCAAGGAGTCAAAATTTCACAAGTATTTCTTTTCAAACTTGATTAAAGCGCAATTTGCTTTTCTCTCACGTTCTTCCAAGATTCCACCAAGATATGCGGTGCAATCTGCGTATACACCGTCATATAAAAGCAAGAAAGATTATTAATTGGGAGAGAAAATTATATAGTAGTTTCTGTCGTTCTCCTGCGGATGAAATACATTCTACACCAAATAACAATTGCGCAGACAAAATAGTTTGAGTGAAAAACTGAAATGGTAGCTTACAGAAAATAAATCTGAACCTTGCGCTTTATTACTTTTTCACATTAAGGAACAGTAGGAAACGCCTCCAATGGGTCGCTTTGCTTACTGTAACCAGTGAATGAATAAAAATAAGAATGAATGGGCCCTTCATTGGTTACTGTAACCAATGCAAAGTGTTGTCCTGGATGATGACAAAATTTTAAAAAACTAACCCTAGAAAAGCATGTACGGTTCCAAAGACTAACAACGTAATATAATCTGAGCTCCAATGTTACAAAATTACTTAAAAGAATTGGTAATGGAGTTATGATTAGAAGCAAAGATTAGGCAACCAAAAGTAAAATTTGTGCCAACCAATTATTTTTGCAGATCATATATGTCATGTCAACTGAAAAAGACTAGATGTAATAACACTTCTATCACTAAAATGACAAATGTATACAATTTATTAAATGAAAAAACATAATACAAGTAAGTTTCTGACATATATAGGAAGAAATTAGATTCCTGACAGAATCTAATTGGATTTTCAAATCTGGCTAAGCGCTATTAAACTGACTGAAATCATGGGATACAAGGCAAAGTTGACAAGAAAAGAAATCTTTGTGAAATAATCAGCCATGTAAAATGGTTTTAAACTATTCCTAGAACGAAAGAAAAAAAAATGGCTGGATGAATAAACACAAATAAGATTTTTGCCTTCCTTTTATTTTCGGATAAGAAAAATAACAGCTTTACTTGCGCGGTATACGTCTTCTTGTCCTTTATTTCCTATTAATCTTTACTCAAAGCTATCTCTACTTACTCAGAAAATATTTTTACTAAAACCGCTTGCAGAAATAGCTAGTGAAAAGCTCATTTTCGATGCAAATTCTCGATCGAAGATTTACTGAAACCGTTTGCAGAAACAGGTAGCAAAAAGTTCATTTTCGATGCAAACTGTCTACAAGACTATTAATTGAACCATCTCTTCTTCTATACTAATCTCTCATGTCTATCACACTGCAGTGTTATTCTTCTTCTAATAAGACCAAATAGACAATCATGAATATATATTAAATCTTCGATTACCCGAAGCACAGAAATGTCAAAAGGATCCTCAAAATTTTAAAACTAACGAATAATCGCTAAATGTTTTAAGTGCATTTCGGTCCCAATCAAATTGTGTTTTGAAAAAAAAAAATATTGTACCGATATGTAAGACTTCAAAACAATATATTATCATTTGCTAATTTCATAAGTGTCAAAGCCTACTAAGAAATAAAAAAACTATTTATGTCAATGAATTATTGTTCGTAAAATTCAATCAATCGTGATTAGTAAGGCAAATGAAGAAATGGGCATAGAATTTTGATCTCACATGCACCACAAACCTTAAATATATATATATATATATATATATATATATATATATAAACATCTTTGAAATATTCAAAACTACCATAGCTATGATTGTCGCCATTGTTTTGTTAACTCATAATATTTCTTAATAAAGCCTAAATCCATCAATATAGAAGCTTCAATTTGATCATATAGTCTTCCTTGATAATATTATAGATGATTGCTCCATTGACCATGCTTATGCTATCAATTCGAAGAATAATCAACTAAGTATATTAATTATTCTTTTTAAAAAATAATTATATGTTTCAAGGAGGTCATGAATAGAATAATATGAGAAATATTAATTATATGTTTAACAGTTTAGACTTAACAAATGAACCAAATCTTATACAAAACATAGCCATCGGCATCTCCTCCAGGGGAAGCAAGACGAACCTGGCACCAATATGTGCTGCCTCATCCGCCGTGTGATTTCCTTCCCTCGAGTCATCGATGTCTGCTGAAGCCGGGGCAGTAGCAGTTTACACTGATTCCTTCTCTTTCATATCGTCTAGCCAAAACACCATAGCATATGCGTTGAGTGCAAGCTTTGAAACTGCATAATCTGCCCAAATTTCTGTCCAACCTTGGCTTTTCCACATTCCCTTTTTGACCTTACTATAGAAATAGACATCTTTACATTTGATAAAAAATTTGTAATTCATTTTTGTAAATATAGCATTATTGTTTTATTTAATCTCAAAAAGTTAACGTGAAGAACTGTCATTTTGTGAACTTATTTATAATTTTAGCTCGTCTTAAATTTTTTTATATTTTATTAAAAGTTAATATTTTGAGCAAAAATATTCTTAATCGTTTTTGATTGTTTGATGAAATTCATAATTATTTTATTTATAATATCCTTTAATGAATTTTATTGAGGACAGATTTCAGTACTATTTCCTTTCTCCTTCAACTCAACAGTATATTCTAATCACAGAAATTACAAATTCATTTTTAAGTTTTTTTTTGTTCATAAATCTAAATCAATGTTTCAAAAAAGATGAATTTTTAAATTTAAAAACTCAATGATCTGTAAATATGTTCAATTCTAATGATCTACTCTTACACAGACTTAAATTTTTCAGTTTAACGGTAATTCTAAGGTTGAATATTTGTTAACTCTTAAATAGCGTTTGAAATTTCAGTTGAACAGCAATTCGAAGGTAGAATTTATGATTTCTGAGATGGATTTAAACAATTAGGTTTGGATTTGTTAAAAGATTCAATTTATGATTTGAGTATGTATCAACAATTTCTTATAAAAATGAAAGGGAAAAATAAAAGCAAAAGTAGAAGCAAGCTAAGAATATTCCAACCCCATCCCAACATTCAAGATTCTAATACAATGTATAGAAATCCCACATGCCATGCCATGTATCAATATTTGAGAAGGGCAGAATGAAAATACTGTCGGAAAATTTAGCTTCCTTCAAGTTCATTATGAAACTGTAAATATTACATTGTGAATTATAAGCAAAAACAATTTAAAAAATTCTTCAGTGTCCCAATTCTCATATCAGAATGTTGTGTAAGTAAGAAACATACAACAGAAGTGTTGAGTTTTGCAATATTGATGAAATATCTTTTGAAGACTCTGTTTTGAGCTTCTAAATCAAAACCGCTGTGTTATTATTTGGTTATCTCAAATCAAATGTCAATTGATTCATCGTATGGTTTGAACCTGAACCTTAATTCTTTATTACATTTTCACATTAAGGCATGTATGAAAACGCCTCCAATGGGTTGCTTTGCTTAAGAGTCTTGCTTGTTTTTCAGATCTTCAAATTTATCTATAGCTGCCTGAAGCTCATCTGTACCACCAACAGCTCTCATAGTGTAGAAATACACTCCAAAGACAAATGCAGTCAAGCCACCAGCAACTACCAGATTCTTAGTCTTAGGAGCAAGAGCACTATATCCCGAAAGCCCAGCCATCTCAAAAGAAATAAGCCACTTTATATGTGGTTATACGTTTAAAAGCTGCAGACTCGCCAATCAAATGTAGTTCAAATTAGTCTAGTCTGAAAGCTCTAAATAGAAAACATGTTGTCAAGCAAGTCTCATACATGTTGCTTTGCAATATGTTTTCTCAGCATAATCAATGAATTCCATTTACAGCAACCCTCAATGCGTCTTGGCTTGCAAAACAATAGAGGGAACCATGAGCATCTCCCAGGTTCCTATGATTCACCAGTATAATCCTAATCTAAGCAAGATGTTCTCAGTAAAATTCAGTAGATGAGAAATCCTGGCAGTAAAAAATGAATGGGCCTTTTATTGGCTACTGTAACCAATGCAAAGTGTTGTCCTGGATTATAACAGAATTGTAAAAAAGCTAACCCTAGAATAGAATGCACAGTTTCAAAGACTAACAATGTAATTTGATCTGAGCTCCAATGTCACAAAAATACACAAGAATTGGTAATGGAGTTATGATTAACAGCAATGGTAAGCAAAGATTAGGCATCCAACAGTAAAATTTGTGAGAAACAATTGTTTTTGCAAATAATATATGTCATGTCAAATGAAAAAGACTATAAGTACTTACACTCCTTATCTCTAAAATGACAAATGTATACAAATTATTGAAAGAAAAAACGTAATACAAGTAAGTTTCTGAGATACACAGGAAGAAATTATGATATAGGTGAAAGTAATATATATCCTGACAGAATCTTATGGGGCTTTCAAATCTGGCTAAGCACTAGTAAACAAGTATTACACTTACTGAAATCATGGGATACACAAGGCAATCTTTGGTGAAATAATCAGCCATGTAAAATGGTTTTAAGCTATTCCTGGGTTCAAAAAGTTTTTTAAAAAAAGAAAGAATGGATGAAATAACAAATATTAGATTTTTGCCTCCTTTTTATTTTTGGATAAGAAAAAAACAGCATTACTTGCATGGTATCCATCTTCTAGTCCTTTACTTCCTATTAATCTTTACCCAAAGCTATATCTACATCCTCGAGGGCCTCAAACACAATCAGAAAGAAAGCCCCTTTTGCAACATTTTTGGCCTTTTATTTTAAAATGTAAACTCCTGTACTGCAAAATAGTTTTCAAAAATAAAAATAGTACCTAATATAACACAATATAGTCCTCAATAACAATGATATTCACTGAAAATATTTTTACTGAAACCGTTTGCAGAAATAGCTAGCAAAAAGTTCATTTTTGATGTAATTCTGGATCCAAGTCTACAAGACTGTTAATCGAACTATCTCTTTTTCTATACTAATATTCCATGCCTATCACACTGCAGTATTATACTTCTTCAAATACGACCAAATATACAATCATGAATATAAATAAAATCTTTGATTACCCAACAAGAAAAACATTTACACTGATCTCAACAGGAAATAATTGAAGAACACGTATAAAATAAAACACTAACAGATCAAAAAACTAAGCTTTCCACTTAATGTCTCTGCCAAAATAATCAAAACAAAAGCAAAAAATTGGAGTCTTGAATTAATCAACTCAAAAACTAAGCAAACAATCACAGCACACCAATAACCTATAAACCCGGTAAAAAAATGAATTTAATGAAAAATAATGGAAACGAACCTTTCAATTGTGATGTGAAATTGAAAACAATGAGATTTCTCAAAACCCTTGAAGCCTCGATCTACTGAAGAGAACGTTCGCAAATTACAGACGGTGACGAGCGTACACATCAATCAAACCGGATTGTATGGTTGGGCTAAATCTGGCCCAGTAGCGACACTTCCTCGGTAGCACTGAGCCCATATTGTATCAGTGGAAGCCCATTTATATTCTTTTCACTTTTCCTTGAGCATAATTGCTATTGACCTCGACTTTACTCTATTTTTTAATTAGTGAGATCCAGACACCACATCATTTTTAGTTCCATCAAGTAAAATTTAATTTAAAATTAATTAATTATACAAATAATATATAAAATATATATTTAAATATGTAATATAATTTTATAAAATTAACATGGTACATGAATTTTATCAAAGTCATTTTGATTAATAAAGATTCGAATTTGACAGAGTTAATTAATATTACATAAATATTAAATAAATTAAATATGTAAGTATTTATTTATTTATTTTAAATATATTTATCAAATTTAAGTAGTATTAAGAATAATTTTTAATTAACACATAGTTTCATGTTAAATAAAATAATATTTAAAATATTTCACAAATAATATTGAATATTATATATATATATATATTTTAAATAAGTATTAAAATATAAAAACACTATGAAATATTTTATTTTCACTTTCGAATCTACCTGCATAATCCTTTGTTGTATATGAAAGTAGTGTTTTCATTTCTTTGTTTACTCTGCAAATTTTGAGTATTAAGTTTTCTTTCAAATATACTGATTTCAACCCTTTTGAGTATAGTTTGGAAGATTTGTAAGCCTTTCAAAGAAAGCCTGCTAAGAAATAAGTAAATTATTTATGTATTGTCTGTAAAATTCAATCCATCGAGATTAGTAAGGCAAATGAAGAAATGGGCATGGAATTTTGATCTCACATGCACCACAAGCTTTTAAAATAAAAATATATGCATCAAAATTATCATAGCTAGGTATATTTGACACCATTGTCTTATCAACTCATAATATTTCTTAATAATTCCTATATCCATCAATATAGAAGCTTCAATTTGGTCAGATAGTCTTCCTTGATAATGTTTTAGATGATTGCTCAATTGACCATGCTTGTGCTATCAATTCAAAGAATATTCAACTAAGTATATTAATTATTCAGTTTAAAGGATAATTATATGTTTTAAGGAGATCATGAATAGAAAAATACTAGGAATTTTAATTATACGTTTTACGGTTTAGACTTAAAACATGTACCAAACGTTATGTAGAACTTAGCCGTCGGCAGCTCCTCCGGAGGAAGCAAGACTAGCCTAGCACCAATTTTTGCTGCCTCATCTGCATTGTGAGTTCTTTTCCCTCGAGTCATCGACCTCTGCGTGAAGCCGGAGCAGTAGCAGTTTACACTGATTACTTCTCTTTCATATCGTCTAGCCAAAACCCTAGCATATGATTTGAGTGCAAGCTTTGAAACTGCGTAATCTGTCCAAATTCCCGGCCAACCTCGGCTCTTCCACGTCCCTTTTTGACACTTTCGAGAATATTCGATTTTCTCTTCTGATAGTTGTTCGTCTTCCAGGCTTTGCTTTATTTTAGGCATAAATCAAAGAAAGTACATTGTTATGACATACCTACATACATACATATACATGTATATATATGTATGTATATGTGTGTATTTAAGGAATTACTTACATTCAAGAGCAAAGTCTGGAGTTTATGTTGAGAATTTGACTTTTGATAGGCAAGCGGCGAAACAAGGGCAAGAGAGCTTCGGTGAGCAACTTGGGTCCGTAGAAATTGGTTCTTATCACAGTTTCTGCATTCTCCACTGAGTTCTCATGTATATCATTGAATGATACCCCACATTTTTCACCTTTATATATCTTAATAAACTTTTATTACAAAGTATATAAACATAAATATATTCAATTATATATTCTAGTTTTAACTAAAACTCTATTCATTTTTGAAAATATGAAAACAAACTATTAGACAAATCAACTTTCCTGTTCATTTTTGACTAATATATATATATATATATATATATCTCTTGAAGATCTGATTTTTGTCAAATACTTTAACTTATTATAATGTTAAAATTAAGTTAAATCACATTAACTATTTATTTACACCTTTCTTCCCTTTTCTCAAATAAAAAAATAAAGAAATGTATACTAGGTCTGATGAGATTAATCTCTAAATACAACACTAACCAATGGAATCTGATCAAATGCTAAGTTCATCAACTGAAGAACATCAAGAACTCAAATGCTCAAGAATACAACACAGCAACACAAAAAAGTAATGGACAAAAGAAGAGGAACCAAAAAATGTAGAACAAATAGAATTACAATATACAAAAAGAAAAGGATCTTCTCGGAAGTTATGTAGGATTCGAATACAGCTCCTATAGCTCCTGTTTGCAGCTGTAAACTAACTTAACTAACAAATTTCCTGTCTGGCACATAAATGCCATGCAGCCGCCATATCAGTTAACAACTATAACCGAAAAATATGAATTGGGAAACATATATACAAGTACGTACTTTCCTTTATTCTCGTGGAAACCTTGAAGGCAGAGGCAGGGAAATCCTGCTTGGCTAAGAACTGAATTCACCAACAATAAAAAAAAAAAAAAAATTGATTTCAGTGAAAAATTTTGGTGTGTTAAATAAAGATATTTCTTACTATACATTCAAGATTTCAAATTTTGTGTTAAATGTTAATAATGAAAATGACAAATAATTTTTTTTTTTCTTTAAGTTTGTTAATGCAGCAGCTAAAATTAAAGTTAAAACGTTAATCGACATAAAGAAACTTACAACAGGGTGACAAAGCCGCAATTCAAAAGCAATTTCATCTTAGTTTTAGTCAAAACAAAGCATCTCTGCTGATATAAAATCGAGAAATTAATCCTGAAAAGGAAAAACACAATATCTACACATGTACAAAAACGCTAAACACTAAATAATGTCAAATGTACACCTAGCTGTAATATAAAGAAAGTAAGAAATTACATAGCCATGATTAAATATCCATAGTTAATGAGACAGGAAAATTGAAAACTAGTTTTTCATTTCTTTTAGTGATGAGTTTTTATTTTTTTAATATATATATATGTTGCCCATTGGTGCATGAAAAAGACAAAGAAGAAGAAGTCAAATTGACTTTTCATGCAGACAATTGGCTGGTGGCAAAAAAGAAGTTAATTTGACTTTCTCTTTGTGAAAACGGACATTGGTAAATGAATTTGGATTGAATTTTGCAACCATTGAGGCGGTAATGAAATTGAACTCTGATTGGGTAATAAGGGCGACATATTTCTCTATAAATAGGCGTCTTTTTTACTTCAGTTTTTTTCATCCCATTTAATTTCAATTCAATTCTTCTCCTTCCTATAATTTTTTAATTTCTCTTAAAATATTATCATAACTCTACTTCAAAATATTCTCTAAAATATTTGAGAGAGTTATATTGAGTGAGAAATTATAACTCACTTTTCATAGTAAATTCTTCTTCTTTACCCGTGGTTTTTACTCTAATTAGTTTAAAGGTTTTTTACGTAAATTTTGTATTATTTATTTTTTATCTTTTATTATTAATATTATTGTATGGTAGACAATGCCTCCTATATATGATGAAATGTTAAACCTCCTACTTCTATTATTGTAATTATATGGTAGATACTACCTCCTAAATATTGTGGAAGACTGAATCTCCCGTTTATGTTATACTTTATTGTTGTATTTATATAGTTGACAACGCCTATGTTATACTTTATTGTTGTGTTTATATGATTGACAACGCCGCATCAATTAAGAAGGCTAAGCCTCCTATATACATAACAATTATTTTGAATTGTTAAAAGTCCCAAAACATCCTGACACTATATACATATATATATATATATATATATATATATATATATATATAAAAGCAATAAAGGGTATGAATAAAAGAAAAATGAAAAACACCTGCAGTCATTCCCCTGTCCGAATTTGAATTTGATCCACCTTAAATGATCAGAGAGATTCCTAAAAGCAGGACAGCAAATCTTGCATTCACCAGATAACATCAAAACTTCATTTCTATAAAATTAACTGTGTGCTAAATGTTCTTGCGTTGTATACTTCCCAGGAACTCACATAAATTGTGGGGGCGTTGATTTGCTCTTTGCAAGAAAAAATTTTCTTGGGTCTTGGTTCCTCTTCCTCCTCAGCGGTTCCCCTTTCTCTTTTTATCCTAGGGATGAACATTGCACTACAAATGAGTTTGAAGAACAAAGTGAAAAACTGAAACTCTATCTTACAGAAAATAAACCTTCACCTCGTCCTCCTGTGGCTTTCTTCCCTCAAGACTCTTCCTTGAAGTCCAGTGCAGAAAAGGCCAGCTACCAGATTTTTGGTCTTATGAAAAAATTGAGAAAAAAAGGAAGTTTGGTGTTGAGGAGTGCTGATTTGCTCTGGTCTGCAATGTGGTTCCACTTCCTCCTCGTCAGATCTGCTAATACTTCCACTTGTCCTGGCTTTATCATTAAAGTTACCATTAGATTTCATAATCTAAGTATATTCTTCTTCAGTTGGTGGCATCGTATCTACCGTAAAGGTGTTGGGTTGGGTCTTGTTCGGATGCGCATACATTGGACATACCCCACATCATTTCACCTCTAGGCGCAGTTCCCGACGGACCCAAAAGGGATGAGGACACTTAGCGGAGAAATCAATTGAGACAGCAGTATCGTGGTCACCATCAGGTATTCTTACATTCCAACATGGATCAAATCCAATAAAAACCTCATCGAACTCACTGAATTTGCATTTACTCAAATTGGTCGCACCAAATTGGTCGGTCGTAGAGACAGTCTTTTTTTCAAAACGGTATCTCCAATTGATTTTCACACGACTGAATATGTAAGGTTGATGAACAACACAGAGAGCGAAACCAATGAAGTTTCTGTTACAAGAATGCTGTGGCAGATGAATAGTTATTGAAGATCCTGAACTTCGATTGCTGAACCACTCAGGAATTCTGATTCCAGGTAATTGAATGCCGAATCCAGCTGGTACCTGTGATATGAAAATCATGATTTCTGAGGTAAGGATGAAAGAGAAAGAGGCAGAGGAGAGAGAGAAAAAGAACTATGCACCTTTTTATAGAAAGATGAATAAAGAATGCTAGAAATAGTGATAGAGATAACACTAAATGGAAAACAAACACCACTAAATTGATATTTTGGTTTATTGAATTACATTTTCTATTCAATAACTTGCTTTTGCATCAACAAACTCGTGGCATATTTATAGTCCAAGAATTTTGGCTAAGAATTTAATCAACTAAGCTAACAAAAACCCTCCAACACCCAATTGACACCTGCCAAACAACTGCCAACAATATAATTCTCCACTAGCAACAGTCAGATATAATTTATCTTAAAATTAACAAAGAAAATCCATATTTATCGAGCACTTTTTTATTTCTCGTAGTTCCAATGACCGGGACCAAATCGATCAAGTCCTCCAGCTAAACATTCTAATTGTTCGAATCTATTCACATCATCAAGAACAATAAAAACTTTCATCTGCTTCAGCCTTTCCTTGATATTTTGGCGTATATCAGGAGTTTCGATTTTGACATTTTCATCTAATATATAGGAAAGAACTTGATCTCGTAGATGAAGCAATCCGCCCCCTTCTTCTGATGCTTTTCTGACATTTGCCATAAAGCATTTACCTTCAAATTCAAAAGAAATTGGGGTGTAAGTAGACCCAGCAAGAGTTGTCTTACAAATGCCACCCATGCCCCAAATTCCTACAATTCGAACATCTGGAGATCCAACACCCAGGAGTGATTTAATTTTCTCAACGTGTGGATATAGCCCAACTAATACTTTGAAATCACTGGACAATGATTTATCTTCCAATTTCTTCAAAATATCTTTGACAATTTCCTCTACAAGTTTTGCCTCGGGCCTAGTAGGTGTCAAAATGAGCAACAGGGAGTCAAAACAACAAGACAGACGGAGAAAGAACACAAAAAATGGAATTCAAAGTTTTACCCTTTCTCCATGGAAAACGAGAATGTTACATGATAAATGGTACCTTCCTTAAGTCTAATTTAGCACATCAACACAAAAATTATGAAGTTGTAACAAATTCAATTATTTTCTCAGGTGGTTGAGATTAAAAAAATAAAAAATAAAAATTCCCTGCAAGCATAGTTTTTTAGAACATAAAACATAGGTAGGTAGTGAGAGAACTAAGGATCCAATAAAGTATAATTAGATAAAATGAAAAGGCATTGGATACAAAAAAAAAAAAAAAGCAAAATATTAAGAATTACTTGATTTTCATGGTATCCCATCCAGATAGATTGGATGCTTCCGTCAGTACTTCTTTCCACTTCTTAACTTCTTCTGGCGTCTTCTTGAAACGCTTATCCAAAGCATCTCTAAAACTTCCTGTTTGCTTCTGACATCGGATGGATCAACATGGTAGAAAACATGTATAACCATTTGCCCATTATTTTTATGGCATTCAAGAATCTTGACAAGTTCATTCAAGCACCATCTTGAAGAAGCATAGTTTTTTGAGAAAATGACTAGCGAAATCTTTGATGTTTGGATTGCGGTCAAAAGCATGGGAGAAATCTCATCTCCTCTTTTAAGTTCTTCATCAATGAAGAACTTTACTTTTGCTCGACGTAAAGCATAATCAAGATGGCTGGTAAAGTTATCATGGGTATCTTCCCCTCTGAAACTGAGGAAGACATCATATTTGCAAGAAGCAAAGAAAGAAGAAGAAGAAGATTTGGATGAAGATGAAGCCATGTAGGAAATTGTTTTTGTGATTTTTTTGACGGAGACAGATTTTGAGAGTAGAGGTCAGTGTAAGTAAGCGCAACTAGCTTCATCTCTTCTCACCGGACTTAGTCATGTAGAAATATGCTCCGAAGACAAAGGCCATCAAACCACTGGCAACTACCAGATTCTTAGTCTTCGGAGCAAGAGCACGATATCTCGAAAGCCCAGCCATCTCAAAGGAAATAAGTCACTGTCTATGTTGTTATATGTTTAAAGCTGCACACTCACCAATCAAATGCAGTTCAAATTAGTCTACTTTCTGAAAGCCCGAAATAGAAAACAAGTTGTCAAGCAAGTTTCGTACATGTTGCTTCGCAAAATGTTTTCTCAGCATAATCAATGAATTCCATTTTTAGCAACCCTCAATAAGCCTTGGCTTGCAAAACAATAGAGGGAACCCTGAGCATCCACTACGTTCTCATGATTCACCAGTATAATCCTAATCTAAGCAGGATGTTCTCATTAAAGTTCGGTGGATAAAAATCCTGGCAACTAAAAATGAATGGGCCTTTTTTGGTTACTGTAACCAATGCAGAGTGTTGTCCTGGATGATAACAAAATTGTTAAAACTTAACCGTAGAAAAGCATATACGGTTCCAAAGAATAACAACATAATATGAACTGAGCCCCAATGTCACAAAAATACATAAGAATTGGTAATGGAGTTATGATTAACAACAATGGTAAGCAAAGATTAAGCATCCAAAAGAAAAATTTGTGAGAAACAATTATTTTACAAATAATACATGTCATGTCAAATGAAAAAGACTAGTTGTAATAACACGTCTATCACTAAAATGACAAATGTATACAAATTATAAAAAGAAAAAACATAATACAAGTTTCTGAGATATATAGGTAGAAATTATGATGTAGGTAACAGTAATTATACCCTGACATAATCTAAAGGGGCTTTCAAATCTGGCTAAGCACTAGCAAACAAGTATTGCACCTAATGAAATCATGGGATACACAAGGCAAAGTCGAGAAATCTTTGGTGAAATAATCAGCCATGTAAAATGGTTTTGAGCTATTCCTGGTCTTAAAAAAAATGGATGAATAATAAACACAAATAAGATTTTTGCTTTCTTTTTTCTTCGGATAAGAAAAATAACAGCTTTACTTGTGTGGTATCCATCTTCTTGTCCTTTGTTTCCTATTAATCTTTACTCAAAGCTATCTCTACATCCTCAACCAAAACCAGAAAGAAAGCCCCTTGTGCAGTTTTTTCAGCCTTTTATTTAAATTTGAATAAAAGGAAACTTATCAACATGTTTGAAATATTTATAAATTAAATCTTCGATTATCCAACAAGAGAAATATTTATAAGCCTTTCTTCTCTTAAAGGAAACTTATCAAGAAATAAATAAACCATTTATATCATTAAATTATTGTCTGTAAAATTTAACCTATTGTTATTAGTAAGATAAAAGAAGAAATGGGAGTAGAATTTTGATATTTGTCATAAACATGTTTGAAATATTCAAAACCACCAAGGCATTATATTTCTTAATAATTTCTGGATACATCCATAGAAGCTTCAATTTGATCATATAGTCTTCCTTGATAACATACATGATTGCTTAATTGGCCATGCTTGTGCTACCAATTGAAAGAATAGTTAAGTATATCAATTATTAAATTTGAAGTTAAAAAATAAACAGTAATATAGATCTTAAACTTGAATTAGGAACTTCTTTTAGTCTTTTTTATCTTAATTTAAGTAGATGTTAACACATGATATAATTAATAATGAATTCTTAAATTTTTTAATTTATATTATAAAATATAAAATTAATCTATAGAATTTATTAAAATATTATCTAAATTGTTTATTATTAATTACGTCATGTGTCATCATTTTATTAAAAGTTAAGGAAGAAAAAAATTAGGAGAGGATCCTAGACCCCAATTTTAAGCCAAATTTTAAGAAATTGGATAAAATGCCTGTGTCACGTGTTCCTACAATCACCTTTGCCTTAATTTGCCTTGGACTTACTGAAGACTTTGTTATTTTACTACTTTCTCTCTAAATTATGTCATTTTATGTGTTTTTAGTCATAGGAATTATTAAACAAGTTATATAATATTCTTTTGAAAATGACACAATATTCGTATGTAAACACGACAGCATCAAAGAGTTCATGAATATAATAATACTAGGGATATTAATTATATATTTTACAATTAGACTTAACAAATTCATTCATATAAACTAATAAAAAAAATTGTGTTATTAGCATTATAAATAAATAATTGAATACCAAATTAGATTATATATAATATTATTCAAACACCATATGTAAATCCCATATCTAGTAATAGTAAGATGACAAATTAATAGGACAAATTCTATTAAACAATTAAGAAAATAAAATAAATTCGGCAACTCGTAGTTTTTTCCTACCTTAGAGAAATACAAAGTCACGGTTATAATTAGCCTTAGCCCTCAAAAATGTTTCGGATAGACACAGACAACAAAAGTCACTTGCATATATTCAATCCACATATGTAGCGTTGGCCCATGATTTTGCCACCAGTCCAATCAGATTCCATGTTAGTAGGAGTATTTCTCGTCAGCACCCATTACCTCAGTGGGTTCTAATTAATATATATATGTTAGTGTATTTAATTTTTAAACAGTAAAAAAAATTCGACAGTGCGTCAAGCCAACGTCTATTTGCGATCTTGAAATAATAAAATAACTTTTAAGATAAAAATTTTCATTGTAAGATTTAAAGATTTCTCTGGGTTTGTAAGTGCTCATGCCATAACTTCAAGTAGAAATGATACAAAATGGAGGGTGCGTGCAGTCAGTCAAATTTTCTTTATGTTCCAGGAGGACTAAATCAAATGGGAACTAACAGTACATAAGTGCTAACGTCTACTTACTTTGTTGCCGGTTAACATATATTTTCTCAGGAATCAGACGGAAAAATATTTATGTATGTGCAGATACAACGCTTAACATATACAGAGACATGATCTCCAAAACTTGAAACCCCAAAAGAAAACTACAGCTCACAAGATATTCCCTCTTCCAGGAAGAAATCTGAATCATGTTATGGAGAGAGGCTTCCCTTTGCCAAGCATCTATAAACATTAGAAATTTACATCACTTTCTTGCAATAGATAGTCAAATTCCAAATCATTTTTAAAAAATATCCATATCAAACATTAAGTAAGGAATAATAAGGGTAAAAAGAAAATGGAAAGCGCACCTGCAGTTTCAGAATTGATGAACATAAGAAAATGATCAGAGAAATTCCTCAAACCAGAGCAAAGAAATCCTGCTCGAGCAGAAAACTCCATGCCTATGCAATAAATAATGCCATCAGCAGTAGAGGGTGAATTTTCTTGCCCCGTATGCCTCCAGTGTTAAACCAAAATAAACAGTTTTGCAACCTGGAAGCCAGTTAAGTTTATCAAATAGCTCAAAAATGATCAGTTTTCAGAGTCTTAAAAGAACATAATATGATCTGACCAATATGCTTTAGATGATAACATCAAAAAAGCATTTATATGAAATAAATTGAGTGTTGATTAAATACTGTATGCTCTTGCCTCGTATGCTTTAGATGATATACAAATTTGTTGTCCTTCTTTTCTCCTTCATCGATCACATGCCAATTTCCATAAGTTAACACAATTTGCAGCAACTGTGAAAAAAATTAAAGAAAGAAAATACGACACTAAAAATAAACACACACCGAAAGGAAATATTCAGCAAGAAATGGTAGGTGGGTTAAAAAAAATAAAGAAATATATGCAAGGTAAGTTGAGATTAATCTCTAAATACAGAACTAACCAATCAAATCCTAAGTTGATAAACTGAAGAACAACAAGAACTCAAATGCTCAAGAACACAACACAGCAGCACAAAAAAGTAGTGGACAAAAGAAGGGGAACAAAAAAATGTAGAACAGATAGAATTACAATACAAAAAAAGAAAAGGATCTTCTCGGAAGTTAAATAGAAGGGTCGAATACAGCTCATATAGCTCCTGTTTGCAAATGTAAACTAACTGATTCTAACTAACTTAAATAACAAATTTCCAGTCTGGTACATAAATACCACGCAGCTGCCATATCAGCTAACAGCTATAACCGAAAAATCTGAATTGAGAAACGTATATACAACTACATACTCACCTATATTCTCATGCAAACCTTGAAGGCAGGGGCAGGGAAATCCGGATTCAAGATTTCAAATTTTGGGTTAAATGTTAATAATGAAAACAGCAATTTTTTTTTTCTTTAAGTTTGTTAGTGCTGCAGCCAAAATTGAAGTTAAACCGTTAATTGAAATAAAGAAACTTACTACAGGGTGACAAAGCCACAATTCAAAAGCAATTTCATCTTAGTTTTAATCAAAACAAAACATCTTTGTTGATATAAAATCAAGAAACCAATCCTGAAAAGGAAAAACACAATAGCTACACATGTACATAAATGCTAAACACTAAATAATGTCAATTGTACACCTAGCTGCAATATAAAGTAAGATATCATAAAGTCATGATAAAATCTCCACAGTTAATGAAACAGGAAAACTGAAAATTGATTATTCATTTTTTTAGTGATTAGTTTTTATTTTTTAAAAAAGTAAAATTAATATATATAAGCAAGAAAGGGTATGAATAAAAGAAAAATGAAAAATACCTGCAGTCTTTCCCTTGTCCGAGTTTTGAATTTGATGCACCTTAAATGATCAGAGGGATTCCTAAAAGCAGGACTGGCAAATCCTGCATTCACCAGATAACATCAAAACCTCATTTCTATAAAATTAATTGTGTGTTAAATGTTCTTGCGTTGCATACTTCACAGAGACTCACATAAATAGTCGTTAGGGGGCGTTGATTTGCTCTTTGCAAGATAAAATTCGCTTGGATTTTGGCTCCTCTTCCTCCTCAGCAGTTCCCCTTTCTCTTTTTCTCCTAGTGATGAACATTGCACTACAAATGAGTTTGAAGAACAGAGTGAAAAATCAAAACTCTATCTTACAGAAAATAAACCTTCACCTTGTCCTGCCGTGGCTTTCTTACCTCAAGACTCTCCCTAGAATTCCAGTGCCAAGGCCAGCCACCAGATTCTTGGTCACATGACATATTTGAGAAAAATAGGAAATTTGGTGTTGAGGAGCGTTGATTTGCTCTGGTCTGCAATGTGGTTCCACTTCCACCTCGTCAGATCTTTTAACACTTCCGTTTCTACTGGCCTTATCATTAAAGTCATTATGAGATCTCATAATCTGAGTATATTCTTCTTCGGTTGGTGGCATCGCATTTACCGTAAAGGTGTTGGGTTGGGTCTTGTTCGGATGTGCATACATTGGACATACCCCACAACATTTCACCTCTAGGCTCAGTTCCTGAGCCCAAACGCGATGAGGACACTTAGCGGAGAAATCAATTGAGACATCAGTATGGTGGTCACCATCAGGTATCCTAACATTCCAACATGGATCAAATCCAATAAAAACCTCATCGAACTCACTGAATTTGCATTTACTCAAAGTGGTCGCACCAAATTGGTCGGTCGTAGAGACATTATTTTTTTCAAAACGGTATCTCCAATTGATTTTCACACGACTGAATTTGTAAGGTTGATGAACAACACAGAGAGCAAAACCAATGAAGTTTCTGTTACAAGAATGCTGTGGCAGACGAATAGTTATTGAAGATCCTGAACTTCGATTACTGAACCACTCAGGAATTCTATATCCAGGTAATTGAATGCCGAATCCAGCTGGTATCTGTGATATGAAAATCATAATTTCTGAGGTAAGGATGAAAGAGAAAGAGGCAGAGGAGAGATAGAAAAGGAACTATGCACCTTTTTGTACAAAGATGAATAAAGAATGCTAGAAATAGTGATAGAGATAACACTAAATGGAAAACAAACAACACTAAATTGATATTTTGGTTGTTGAACTACATTTTCTATTCAATAACTTGCTTTCGTATTAGCAAAATCGTGGCATATTTATAGTCCAAGAAGTTTGGCTAAGAATTTAATCAACTAAGCTAACAACAACCTTCTAACACCCAATTAACACCTGCCAAACAACTGCCAACAATATAATTCTCCACTAACAACAATCAGACATAATTTATCATAAAATTAACAAGGAAAATCATCATCCATATTCCAGGTGGTTCAGCAAATTCCTTAATAATTAAACCATGATTTCTGATGTATGGAGGAGAGAGAGGCAAAGAGTAGAAAGACAAAGAGGATTACGTACCTTTTCACGGAAGTTGAATCGCTTCAGTAATGCAATTGCCACATGTTGCATTCTTAGCTGTGAAAAAGCCAATCCGTTTCCTTTTAGTTTCGACCAAGTGAAGATGCGGTATTTTATTCTGTCACAACAAACTGAATTGGAGCTTTGGGATATTGTTTCCAATAGGGATGCATCTAATGATTCAAGACATTCCGGAAGCTCTGGCAAAGATTTTAGGCGATCGCATTGGCTTACATATAAATCTTCCAATAGCGGAGGAAGATCCGGTAGAGATTGAAGCATGCTGCAACCTCTCAACTCAAGAATTCTCAGCTGAGAAAGTTGCTTGATGCTTGCGGGCAAACTCTCACAGCGCGCATGTATTATATCTAACTTTTTCAACGAGGATAGGCAGCCAATATCTTGAGGAATTGCTATCGTACATTCGGAAAACGACATCTCTTTTAAAGTAGATAAACCTGATAATGGAGGCAATGCAGGTCTACGTCCATAACATTGAACTCTTTCAAGTTTTTTTAAATATGTGATAGGGTATGATAGTGGACTGATGGATGATTCATTTTCTTGGCGCAAACTTAAAGTTTTTAATCCCCGCCACCGATCTGCCTCTCCAGAAAAATGAATACACTCGGTCATCCTCTTTACTGTACTTTCCATTGGAAGTTCACTTGAACATGGCATCTCTGTAAGCAAGCCCCATTCTAAGGAAACAACTTGAAGTCTTTCTATTTGCTCCAAGATTTCCCCTAATGTCTCAAATTTTGAACATAAAGTAAGTTTAATCGAGCGAAGAGATTTCAATTTACAAATGCAGGATGAAATGCTCCTCAGTCTGCAACCGCCAAGGTTTAAACATTCAAGACAGGTTAGTCTCTCAATTGATGAGGGAACTTCTTCTATTCCTGTTTTCTCTAAATACAGTTTTATTATATTTCCCAAAATTGGGGGAAACTCTGTGAGATTAATGCAGAAGGAGCAATCAATGATTATAGGAGAACTAAAATGAATGCCTGGGGGAAAACAACGAAGATTTTCGCAACCTCTCAAACGCAAGAAACCGAGGTATTTGAAATTCTGGGAAGACGAGGGAATGCGAGAGAAGTTCGCATTTGTGATTTCTGCAATACTAGTGAGATAGCGAGAGCGTTGGAGGTCAATAAATTTTAACTTTAATGCTTCCTGCAATAAAACAAATCAGAAATACATAATAATTAACATATATATATATATGTATATGTATATTTTTTTTATAAAAAAAAACTATATGTTTAAGTATTATGTTGTACCTTTTTTCCTTCCCAGAGTTGTTGAACTTGACTGTAAGGCAGGCTAAGGTGAATGAGATTATCCCGGTTAAAATTGATTGGCAATGTTTTCAATGGATATCCATGCCAATGGAGATATCTCAATTCATCGGGGAGATATTCAAGACCTTTGGGAAGATGCACTTTAGAGCTTTTATGCGAACCTTTGGGAAGATGCACAGGCATATAAAATTTAAGTAGTCTAAGCTTAGGCATATTTGCAAAGACTCTAGGACCAAGATTTATTTCTGGGATCTTGGACAAATTCAGGAATATGCCTTTAATCGAATCCGTGCCCTATTTTTTTTTTAAAAAAAAAAAACACACATAAAAACTTCAATAAAATTTATAAAGTTCTTCTTAAGTACAGGATTAAATTCGCATGATTTGATTCTTCACGGAACATCTATATAAGAAATAAAATAAAAAATAAATGAAGCTGTTGATTACCTTATTTTTTTGAAGTACAAGACGAACATCATCAGGATCCCACAACCTGCTTCGTTTTCCTGGCTCTTCACGAGATTCTTCACGAACAATTTCTTGGCCCATTTCTTACAATAAATCATGCATTTCTAGCACCTTGTTTGATATTGTTATGAGTGCCTTTTCAACAAGGACATCCAATCCATAACGCATCAAACGAGGATCATGAAAAACTGACATCACATGATCTTCATTATATCCTCTGAAGAAACATGCAATGTCGAGGAATATATTCTTCACATCCCAATCCAGTTCATCATAGCTAATTTGAAGAACGTCATGAATCTCGGGTTTAGAAATCCGTTTTAAGTTGCCCAATGCAGCTTCCCAACCAGATTCGACCTTCCCACGATGAAAACGGCCCAACACTGTAAGAGCTAGGGGATTGCCTTGAGCATAATCTATTACCCTCTTTGAGTGCCCCATAAGATCTTCAGGGCAATGGTTTTGTCCAAAGGTATGCTTATAGAAAAGTTTGAGAGCTTCATACTCCTTCAATTTCTTGACCTCATATAAATTTTTCACTCCATATTGATCCAGCACTTTTTTATCTCTCGTGGTTACAATGATCCTACTTCCGGAACCGAATCCATCAAGTCCTCCAGCTAAACATTCTAATTGTCCGAATCTATTCACCTCATCAAGAACGACAAAAACCTTCCTTCTTCGGAGTTTTTCCTTAATATGTTGTGGAAGAAAAGGAGCTCCAATTTTAATATCTTCTCGTAATATTTCAGAAAGCAATCGATCTCGTAGATGTACTAACCCAACCCTTTCTGATTCTCTTCTAATATCTGGTATGAAACTCGTAACATCAAACTGATTAGAAAGTTGGTCGAAAATAGCGCCAGCAATGGTTGTTTTACCGATACCACCCATGCCCCAGATTCCTACAATTCGAAATTCCGGCAATCCCATGCATAACATTGATTTAACTTCCTCAATTCTAGAATGTAAGCCAATATAACCTTCAAAGTCATTTGAGACTGATATCTGTTTCCATTTCGTTATAACATCTTTGACAATTTCATCTAACAGTTCTTCGTCGGACCTAACAAGTAGGATAACGAAAACGAAACAGTAAGAAAGCAAATAAAAACATATTCTTTCACTTTAATTATGTTCTTAATTAACTTCTTTTATCAATCAACTTTACAGACATTAATTAGGGACAATTACATGAATGAGTTAAAAGAGTTACTTGAATTGGGTGGAAACTAATCCGGATCGTACGGATGCTTGGGTCAGTACAGTCTTCCATTCCTGAACTTTTTCTGGCATCTTCTTGAAACGCTTTGCAAGCTCCGCAAAAGCATCACCGAAACTTCCTATTTGCTTTCTGACTTCGGATGGATCAACATGGTAGAAAATAGGTATAACCATTTGCCCATTATTTTTATGGCATTCAAGAATCTTGACAAGTTCATCCAAACACCATCTTGAAGAAGCATAGTTTTTTGAGAAAATAATTACCGAAATCTTTGATGTTTCGATTGCATTCAAAAGGGCAGTCGAAATCTCATCTCCTCTCCTAAGTTTATCATCGACAAAGATTTCTAAACTTTGTCGTTCCAAAGCTGCAGCAAGATGACTTTTAAAGTTACCACGGATATCCTCCCCTCTGAAACTGAGGAAGACATCATACTTGCAAGAAGCAAAGAAAGAAGAAGAAGATTTGGATGAAGGTGAAGCCATGAAGGAAATTGTTTTTGTTTATTTTCTTGACAGAGACAGAGATTTTGGGAGTAGACGGAAGAATAAATAAGTGAAGTAAGCGCGAGTAGCATGAGCTCTTTTCTCCGGACTTAATTAATCCCTGACTTTCCACCCATTGCCTCCTTTCTTACTGCTTTCCTGGAATCTTCAAGGAGTTTTTCCTTTGGATTTTTTGGACCATGAAAATTAACTTTCGCTCGCTTCACAATCGGAAACCTCTTTCTCCATAAATTTATTACAATGGACATTGCCAATTAATTTAACAATCAGTCAACCGACTAATATATATCTACTCAAACTCCTCTCACACCCAATTGGGGCTACAAGAAACTAATGGAAAATTCTACAATAGAAATTAGCCCACAAACGACGGAATTTACGCATGACTTTTCAGCCATGACCTCCTTTCTAACTGTTTTCCCGGAATTTGTTAGGAGCCTTCCAGTTAGATATTTTTTTTACAATGAAAATCTTAAACTTTCCCTCGTTTCCCGGCAAAATTATTACAAGATATCTTACCACTTAACTCAACTGTTAACCAACTGGTATATCTCTGGTTTATAAATTCTGTTGCAAGAAAAACAGTTAAATTATGCAAACTCCTCTCATACGGAATTGGTGCCACAAGAAACTGACGGGAAATTCGACAACAGAAATTAGAATAACAAAAGCAGCAGAGCCCACCAACGATTTCAATAATTTAGTGCAATGATTATAAGGATGCGCCGAAAGTACCCGATCAGTGTTAGTATTCAAACTCCTCTCACACGGAATTGGGGCCACAAGAAACTGATGGGAAATTTGACGATAGAAATTAGAATAGCAAAAGCAGCAGAGCCCCCAACGACTTCAATAATTTAGTGTAATAATTATAAGCATGCACCGAAAGTACCGAGAAAAAATTTAGGAAAGCAAATATCAATCGGATAAAATTCTTAAAATAATTTTGTTTTTAAAATTATTTATATAAATAGTAGACTTTATTTTTTTTTTCTTTCTAATTTAATTAATTTTATAAATTTTAAACACTTTTTTATATTGTATATATATATATATATATATATATATATTAAAAA
Organism: Khaya senegalensis; assembly: GCA_032402905.1. NCBI lineage: Eukaryota > Viridiplantae > Streptophyta > Magnoliopsida > Sapindales > Meliaceae > Khaya > Khaya senegalensis. The sequence goes on from CP135541.1 coordinate 7,421,882, forward strand.
GTATTAACTTTTACAAAATTTGTTATCGTAGCCCAATAAGGGCTCATCTTCGAGCCCATCAATGGACTAGAAATCGAGTCCAGGCGAGGGAGGGGATTGCAGGAGCAATTTCCACCAACTTCTAATGGGCGACTATCGGTAAAAATCATTCAAAAATTTTTAAAAGTTCATTCTACAATATTTTGCAAATCTATATACATATTTTCCAGTTTTACACTGTTAGAATCATGAAATTAAAACAAATAAATAACAAAATATACTTGTAAGACCAAATTTGAATTTGGAGAAATTGAAATTTATTATTTTCGTTTTTAAGTTTTTTTTTTTTTTTGGTTGACTCACTTCAACACACAACACATGGCTATCTCTATAAATGAAGATGATTTTGTCCAAAATATTATACACATGAGGATAATTTTGTTCTCAAATTTTAGAATTAATTAAATTGATTAAAAAATAAATTTAATTATGTACGTAAATAACTTTAAAAATAAAATTATTTTAAAAATTTTTCTTATCAATAACAAGTTAAGAAAATTTCTAAAAGATTTTATTTCGAAGGTCATTTTGTGTTAATGACCAACTCTAAAAAATTTTTAAAATTTAACTTGTTTCATTAATTTTGAATAAATTTATCCTAACCTTACATCTTACTTTTAAAACAACATTAAATAATAAATAAATACAAATAAATATTAATTTATTACACAGAAACTATAGTAACTTGATTAAAGTGCAATTTGCTTTTCTTTCGGGTCTTCCAAGATTCCACAAGGATATGCGGTGCAATCTGCATATACCACGTCATAGAAAAGCACAAAAGAATACTAATTTGGCGAGAAATTATATAATAACAATCGCGCAGGCAAATAGTACGAAGAACTGAATGAAAAACTGAAATGACATCTTACAGAAAATAAACCTGAAACTTGTTCTTTATTAAATTTTCACATCAAGGCACATAAGAAAACGCCTCCAATGGGTTCCGGCCTGAGGCTCATCAGTACGACCAGCAGCACTCATGATGTAGAAGTACACTCCGAAGACAAATGCCGTCCAGCCACCAGCAACTACCAGATTCATAGTCTTAGGAGCAAGAGCCCTATATCCCGAAAGCCCAGCCATCTCAAAAAAAATAAGCCATTGTCTATGTGGTTATACGTTTAAAAGCTCCACCCTCGCCAATCAAATGTAGTTCAAATTAGTCTACTTTCCGAAAGCCCTAAATAGAAAACATGTTTTCAAGCAAGTTTCATACAGAATGTTTTCTCAGCATAATCATTGAATTCCATTTGCAACCCTAAATAGGTCTTGGCTTGCAAAACAATAGAGGGAACCCTGAGCATCTACTAGGTTCTTATGATTCACCAGTATAATCCTAATCTAAGCAGGATGTTCTCAGTATTGTTCTATGAAATAAATTGAGTGTTGAATAAATACTGTATGCTCTTGCCTCGTATGCTTTAAATGATATACAAATTTGTTGTCCTCCCTTTCTCCTTCATCAATCACATGCCAATTTCCACAAGTTAGAACAATTTCCAGCAACTGTGAAAAAAATTGAAAAAAGAAAATACGACACTAAAAATAAACACACACCAAAAAGAAATATTTAGCAAGAAATGGTGGGGTGGGTTAAGAAAAAATAAAGGAATATATGCAAGGTAAGTTGAGATTAATCTCTAAATACAGAACTAACCAATCAAATCCTAAGTTGATAAACTGAAGAACAACAAGAACTCAAATGCTCAAGAACACAACACAGCAACACAAAAAAGTAGTGGACAAAAGAAGAGGAACAAAAAAATGTAGAACAAATAGAATTACAATATAAAAAAAGAAAAGGATCTTCTCGGAAGTTTTATAGGAGGGTCGAATACAATTCTTATAGCTCCTGTTTGCAGATGTAAACTATCTGATTCTAACTAACTTAACTAACAAATTTCCAGTCTGGCACATAAATGCCATGCAGCTGCCATATCAGCTTACAACTATAGCCGAAAAATCTGAATTGAGAAACATATATACAACTACATACTCACCTATATTCTCATGGAAACCTTGAAAGCAGAGGCAGTGAAATCCTGCTTGGCCAAGAACTGCATTCACGAATGACAAAAAAAATTCATTTCAGTGAAAAATATTTGGTGTGTTAAATAAAGATATTTCTTACTACACATTCAAGATTTCAAATTTTGTGTTAAATATTAATAATGAAAACGACAAATAATTTTTTTTTTCTTTAAGTTTGTTAATGGCGCAGCTAAAATTAAATTTAAAACGTTAATCGAAATAAAGAAACTTACAACAGGGTGACAAAGCCACAATTCAAAAGCAATTTCATCTTAGTTTTAGTCAAAACAAAACATCTTTGCTGATATAAAATCGAGAAATTAATCCTGTAAAGGAAAAACACAATAGCAACACATGTACAAAAACACTAAACACTAAATAATTTCAAATATACACCTAGCTGCAATATAAAGGAAGTAAGAAATTATAAAGCCATGATAAAATATCCAGAGTTAATGAAACAGGAAAATTGAAAATTAGTTATTCATTTTCTTAGTGATGAGTTTTTATTTTTTTAATATATATATATATATATAAGCAAGAAAGGGTATGAATAAAAGAACAATGAAAAACACCTGCAGTCTTTGCCAGGTCCGAATTTGAATTTGATGCACTTTAAATGATCAGAGAGATTCCTAAAAGCAGGACAGCAAATCCTGCATTCACCAGATAATATCAAAACTTCATTTCTATAAAATTAACTGTGTGTTAAATGCTCTTGCGTTGCATACTTCACAGGGACTCACATAAATTGTCGTTAGGGGGCGTTGATTTGCTCTGTGCAAGACAAAATTCGATTGGGTCTTGGTTCCTCTTCCTCCTCAGCAGTTCCCCTTTCTCTTTTTCTCCTAGTGATGAACATTGCAGTACAAATGAGTTTGAAGAACAGAGTGAAAAATTGAAACTCTACCTTACAGAAAATAAACATTCACCTTGTCCTTCTGTGGCTTTCTTCCCTCAAGACTCTTCCTTGAAGTCCAGTGCAGAAAAGGCGAGCTTCCAGGTTCTTGGTCTTATGAAAAAATTGAGAAAAAAAGGAAGTTTGGTGTTGAGGAGTGCTGATTTGCTCTGGTCTGCAATGTGTTTCCACTTTCTCCTCGTCAGACCTGCTAATACTTCCGCATGTCCTGGCCTTATCATTAAAGTTACCATGAGATTTCATAATCTGAGTATATTCTTCTTCAGTTGGTGGCATCGTATTTACCGTAAAAGTGTTGGGTTGGGTCTTGTTCGGATGAGCATACATTGGACATACCCCACAACATTTCACTACTAGGCTCAGTTCCTCATGGATTCCTGGTAACTTAGCGGAGAAATCAATTGAGACAGCAGTATGGTGGTCACCATCATGTAGCCTAACATTCCAACATGGATCAAATCCAACAAAAACCTCACCCCCCTCACCGAGAATTTCATCAAAAACCTCATCCATCGCACTGTCAAATTCATCCTCATCCATCTCACTGTCAAATTCATCCTCATCCGACTCACGGAATGTGCATTTACTCGAAGTGGTCGCACCAAATTGGTCGGTTGTAGAGAGAGTCCTTTTTTCAAAACGGTATCTCCAATTGACTTTCACACGTTTAGATACGCTAGATTTATAAAAAGCACAAAGAGCGAAACCAATGAAGTTTCTGTTACAAGAATGCTATGGCAGTTGAATAGTTATTGAAAACCCTGAACATCGGTTGCTGAACCACTCAGGAATTCTACCTCCAGATAAATAAATGTAGAATCCATCTGGTATCTGTGATATGAAAATCATGATTTCTGACGTAAGGATGAAAGAGAAAGAGACAGAGGAGAGATAGAAAAAGAACCATGCACCTTTTTATAGAAAGATGAATGAAGAATGCCAAAAATTGTAATAGAGATAACACTAAATGGAAAACAAAGAACACTAAATTGATATTTTGGTTGATTGAACTACATTTTCTATTCAATAACTTGCTTTTGAATTAACAAACTCGTTGCATATTTATAGTCCAAGAACTTTGGCTAAGAATCTAATCAATTAAGCTAACAACAACCTTCTGACACCCAATTGACACCTGCCGAACAACTGCCAACAATATAATTCTTCACTAACAACAATCAGATATAATTTATCATAAAATTAACAAAGAAAATCGTCATCCATATTCCAGGGGTTCAGCAAATTCCTTTATAATTAAAATCATTATTTCTGATGTAAGGAGGAGAGAGAGGCAAAGAGTAGAAAGAGAAAGAGAATTACGTACCTTTGTAGGGAAGTTGAATTGTTTCAGTAATGCAATTGTCATATGTTGAATTCTTAGCTGTGAATCTGCCAATCCGTTGTTTTCTTTTTGTAGTTTCGAGCAATTCTTGAACAAGTAGTTTATTCTGTCACAACGAACTGAATTGGAGCTTTGGGATAGTGTTTCCAATAGGGATGCATCTAACGTTTCTAGACATTCAGGAAGCTCTGGCAAAGATTTTAGCCGCTCGCAACTGTTTACATCTAAATCTTCCAATAGCGGAGGAAGCTCTGGTAGAGATTAAAGCATATTGCAACCATACAAGTGAAGATATCTCAGCTCAGAAAGTTGCTTGATACTTGTAAGTAAACTCTCACAGTTCGCATATCTTATAGATAACCTTTTCAAAGAGGATAGGCAGCCAATATCTTGAGGAATTTCGGTTATAACCCCGATAAACCACATCACTTTTAAAGAACATATAACTGATAATGGAAATGATGCAGGAACTCCAGGTCCAAGAAATTTAACATGTCCAAATTTGTTTAAAAATGTGATAGAGCATGGTAGTGGACTGATGGATGATTCATTTACTTGGTGAAAAGCTGAAGTTTTTAAATCCCGCTGCCGATCTGCCCCTCCAGAAAAATGAATGCCCTCTGTCAGCCTCTCTACTATACTTTCCATTGGAAGTTCACTTGAACATGGCATCTCTGTAATCAAGCCCCATCGTAAGGAAGCATCTTGAAGTCTTTCCATTTGCTCCAAGATTTCCCCTAATGTCTGAAATTTTGAGCATAAAGTAAGTTTAATCCAGCGAAGAGAATTCAATTTACAAATGCGGATGAAATGCTCGTCAGTCTGCAACCGAGAAGACTTAACTTTTTAAGACAGTTTAGTCTCTCAATTGATGAGGGAACTTCTTCTATTCCTGTGTTCTCTAAATTCAGTTCTATTATATTTCCCGATATCGGGGGAAACTTGAAGGTTACAAATTCAAAATTGAATTTGAAACAACCAAATTATGGCCCTTAACTCCCCATTATGTTTTTGTAACTCCAAATTCAAATCAAAGGTTGTAACTGCAGCATTGAGTGGCCATTAAACCTCCATTAAGTGTGAGAATTCTTTGATGGGAGGAATTCTATAAATTGGGAGGTGTTTTGCTTTGCTAAGGTCCCCAAGCTCGAAATTCTTGTTAAACACCATCTTGAGAGGATTTAGAGAGTTTAGAAGGCTTTGGTAGCATCAAGAAACGTCAACAAAAGCAATGGCGAGAGATTAGTGTTCTTTAGCTTCCGCACTTGATTTCTTGGGTTTTTAAAGCATGCCTTAGGATTGTATGCTTACAAAACTCTCTGAGATTAATGCAGAAGGAGCAATCAATGATTATAGGAGACCTAAAATGAATATCTGGGGGAAAACAACGAAGATTTTCGCAACCTCTCAAACTCAAGAAACCAAGGTATTTGAAATTCTGGGTAGACGATGGAATGCGAGAGAACTTCGCATTTTTTATTTCTGCAATACTTGTGAGATAGCGAGAGTGTTGGAGGTCAATAAATTGTAACTTTAATGCCTCCTGCAATAAGACAAACAAGAAATAAATACAAGAATAATTAACATATATATATTTAAAATATATATATATGTTTAAGTATTATGTTATACCTTTTTTCCTTCCCAGAGTTGTTGAACTTGACTGTGAGGCAGGCTAAGGTGGATGAGATTATCCGGGTTGAAATTGATTGGCAATGTTTTCAATGGATATCCATCCCAATGGAGATATCTCAATTCATCGGGGAGATATTCAAGACCTTCTGGAAGATGCACTTTAGAGCTTATATCCGAAACATCGAGATGCTCAAGCATATAAAATTTAAGTAGTCTAAGCTTAGGCATATTTGCAAAGACTCTAGGACCTAGATTTATTTTTTGGATCTCGGACAAATTCAAGAATATGCCTTTAATCGAATCCGTCCCCTGTTTTTTTTTTTTTTAAAAAAACACACATAAAAACTTCAATAAAATTTATAAAGTTCTTAAGTACTGGATTAAATTTGCATGATTTTATTCTTCACCGAACATCTATATAAGAAATAAAATAAAAAATAAATGAGGCTGTTGATTACCTTATTTTTTTGAAGTACATGACGAACATCATCAGGATCCCACAACCTGCTTCGTTTTCCTGGCTCTTCACGACATTCTTCGCGAACAATTTCTTGACCCATTTCTTGCAATAAATCATGCATTTTTAGCACCTTGTTTGATATTGTTATGAGTGCCTTTTCAACAAGGACATCCAATCCATAACGCATCAGGCAAGGATCATGAAAAACTGAAATCACATGATCTTCATTGTATCCTCTGAAGAAACATGCAATGTCGAGGAATATATTCTTCACATCCCAATCCAGTTCATCGTAGCTAATTTGAAGAACGTCATGAATCTCGGGTTTAGAAATCCGTTTTAAGTTGCCCAATGTAGCTTCCCAACCAGATTCGACCTTCCCACGATGAAAACGGCCCAACACTGTAAGAGCTAGCGGATTGCCTTGAGCATAATCTATTACCCTCTTTGAGTGCCCCATAAGATCTTCAGGGCAATGGTTTTGTCCAAAGGTATGCTTATAGAAAAGTTTGAGAGCTTCATACTCCTTCAATTTCTTTACCTCATATACACCTTTCACTCCACATTGATCGAGCACTTTTTTATCTCTCGTAGTTACAATGATCCTACTTCCGGGACCAAATCGATCAAGTCCTCCAGCTAAACATTCTAATTGTTCGAAACTATTCACATCATCAAGAACGACAATAACTTTCGTCTGCTTCAGCCTTTCCTTGATATTTTGGGGCATACCTGGAGTTTCGATCTGGACTTTATCATGTAATATATTGGAAAGAATTTGATCCCGTAGATGATGTAATCTACCCCCTTGTTCTAATTCTTTGACTTTTTGCACGAAGTACTTAGCTTCAAATTCAAAAGAAATTTGGTTGTAAATAGCTTCAGCAAGAGTTGTCTTACCAATGCCATCCATGCCCCAAATTCCTACAATTCGAACATCTGGAGATCCAACACCCAGGAGTGATTTAATTTTCTCAATGCGTGGATATAGCCCAACTAAGCCTTTGAAATCACTCGAGAATGATTTATCTTTCAATTTCTTCAAAATATCTTTGACAATTTCCTCTACAAGTCTTGCCTCGGGCCTAGTAGGTGTAAAAATGAGCAACAGGGGTCAAAACATCAAGACAGACGGTGAAAGAACACAAAAAATGGAATTCAAAGTTTTGCCCTTTCTCCATGGAGAACGGGGAATGTTACATGATAAATGGTACCTTCCTTAAGTCTAATTTAACAGATCAACACAAAAATAATGAAGTTTTAACCAATTCAATTATTTTCTCAGGTGGCTGAGAATAAAAATAAAAAAAATAAAACAAAAAAAACAAAAATTCCCTGCAAGCATAGTTTTTTAGAACATAAAACATAGGTACGTAGTGAGAGAACTAAGGATCCAATAAAGTAAAATTAGATAAAATGAAAAGGCATTGGATACAAAAAGATGTTAAGAATTACTTGATTTTCATGGTATTCCATCCAGATAGATTGGATGCTTCGGTCGGTACTTCTTTCCACTTCTGAACTTCTTCTGGCGTCTTCTTGAAACGCTTATCCAAAGCATCCCTAAAACTTCCTGTTTGCTTTCCTACATCGGATGGATCAACATCGTAGAAAACAGGTATAAACATTTGCCCATTATTTTTATGGCATTCAAGCACCATCTTGAAGAAGCATAGTTTTTTGAGAAAATAATTACCGAAATCTTTGATGTTTGGATTGCACTCAAAAGCGCGGGAGAAATCTCATCTCCGCTCTAAAGTTCTTCATTATCAATGAAGAACTTTACTTTTGCTCGACGCAAAGCATAATCAAGATGGCTGTAAAGTTATCACGAGTATCTTCCCCTCTGAAACTGAGGAAGACATCATATTTGCAAGAAGCAAAGAAAGAAGAAGAAGATTTGGATGAAGATGAAGCCATGAAGGAAATTGTTTTTGTTTAGTTTCTTGACGGACACAGAGATTTTGAGAAAGTTAAGTAAGC
>CP135541.1:7460083-7485994 GCA_032402905.1 Khaya senegalensis
TATGCTCCGGTGGCTTTCTTACCTCAAGATTCTTCCTTGCAGTCCATCAGTGCAGAAAAGGCCAGCCACCATGTTCTTGGTCTTATGGAAAAATTGAGAAAAAGAGGAAGTTTGGTGTTGAGGAGCGTTGATTCGGTCTGGTCTGCAATGTGGTTCCACTTCCTCCTCGTCAGATCTGCTAATGCTTTCACTTGTCCTGGCCTCACCATTAAAGTCATTATGAGATTTCATAATCTGAGTGTATTCTTCTTCAGTTGGTGGCATCATATTTACAGTAAAGGTGTTGGGTTGGATCTTGTTCGGATGTGCATACATTGGACATACCCCACAACATTTCACCTTCGGGCTACATTCTTCAGGTAAACCATCATAAATAGTGGTGAAATCAATGGAGACAGCAGTACGATGGTTTCCATCAGGTAGCCTAACATGCCAACATGGATCAAATCCAATGAAAACCTCATTCGACCAAATGAATGTGCATTTACTCAAATTTGTCGCACCAAATTGGTCTGTTGTAGAGAGAGTCTTTTTTTCAAAACGGTATCTCCAATTGACTTTGAAACGTAGGTCAGTATCATCAGAATTTCCGTCAGATCCAAAAACAGCACAGAGAGCGAAACCAATGAAGTTTCTGCTACAAGAATGCTGTGGCAGTTGAATAGTTATTGAAGATCCTGAACTTCGATTGCTGAACCACTCAGGAATTCTACTTCCAGATAAATAAATGTCGAATCCTGCTGGCGTCTGTGAAAATCATGATTTCTGAGTTAAGGATCAAAGAGATAAAGGCAGAGGAGAGATAGAAAGAGAATTACATACCATTTTATAGAAAGATGAATAAAGAATGTTAGAAACAGTAATAGAGATAACACTAAATGGAAAACCAAAAACACTAAATTGATATTTTGATTGATTGCACTACATCTTCTATTCAATAACTTGCTTTTGTTTTAACAAACTCGTGGCATATTTATAGTCCAAGAACTTAGGCCAATAACTTAATCAACTAAGCTAACAACTGAAAGGATTCAACAAACTACTCGTTTGGCTGCAAGGAAAAGTTTGCAGAGAAACATGCAAAAAGAAAAGAAATCTGAATTTTCCATTTAACGTAGCTTAAAAAATACAAAATAGGTGAAGCTCAGTATTTATACAATGCAGAGGATTGTTCCAGAAGGTAACAATGAATCGACTACAACTAACAACGAATCCATCTGGTAAACTAACTGAAAAATACGGCTCAGTATAACTAACTCTTGCACAGGTCAGCATGAATTCTAACTAACTCTTGCACAACCCAGCATGAAGAAATCAGCTCAGATGCCTCTTCGACTCCCATACTTCATTAACGACAATCTTCTAAAACCTAATCAATACTTGCCATACCAGCAGTATAATTCTCAACTAACAACAAGTAAATATAATTTATCATAAATTCAACAAAGAAAGTCATCATTGGAATCATCATAAAAATCATCATCTTATATTCCAGGTGGTTCAGCAAATTCCTTCAAAATTAAAATAATGATTTCTGATGCGGGGAGGAGAGAGAGAGGCAAAGAGTAGAGAGATAAAGAGAATTACGCACCTTTTCATGGAAGTTGAATTGTTTCAGTAATGCAATTGCCATATGCTGAATTGTTAGCTGTGAATCTGCCAAAACGTTTTTGGCTTTCAGTTTCGGGCAGTTCTTAAATAAGTGAAGCATTCTGTCACAACAAAATGAGTTGGAACTTTCGGATAGTGTTTCCGATGGCGATGCATCTAATGTTCCTAGACATTCTGGAAGCTCTGGCAAAGATTTTAGCCGCTTGCAATTTGATGCATCCAAAACTTCCAACAGCGGAGGAAGCTCCGGTAGAGATTGAAGCATAACGCAACCGTACAAGTAAAGAAATCTCAGCCGAGAAAGTTGCTTGATACTTGTAGGCAAACACTCAAAGTTGTTCATTTCTAGATCTAAGATTTCCAACGAGGATAGGCTGCCAATATCTTGAGGAATTTCGGCTATAACAGAGTGAGACAACTTCAGCTCTTTTAAATTAGATAAACCCGATAATGGGGGCAATACCAAACCCCTACAATTAAAAAAATGAACAGATTCAAGTTTGTTTAAAAATGTGATAGAGGTTGATAGCAGACTGATGAATGATTCATCTCCATGCTTCAAAACTAAAGTTTTTAAATCCCACTGCTGCTCCAACCTATCAAATATCGGTCTCGGACTCCATTGTTTACGTCCTAATAGAAATTCAATTGAACATCTCAGCTCTTTAGACTCGGTCCAGACCAACCAAACATATTGAAAACCTTCCAATTGCTCCAAGATTCCCCATAATCTCTCAAATTTTGACAATAAAGAAAGTGTAATCGAGGAAAGAAATTTCAGTTCACAGACGCGGGTTGAAATACTCGTGAGTCTGCAACCCCGCAGATTTAACCTTTCAAGACAGTTTAGTCCCACGATTGATGAAGGAACTTCTTTTATTGCTGTATATTTTAAATCCAGCTCTATTATATTTCCCGAAATCTCTGGAAATTTTGTGAGATTAATGCAGAAGGACAAATCAATGATTATACGAGACTTAAAATGAATGTTTGGGGGAAAACAACGAAAATTTTCACACCTTTTAAAACATAAGAAACTAAGTTTGTCGAAATTCTGGATAGAAGAGGGAATGCGAGACAAATTTATGCAACCTGAAAGATTTATTCCCCTAAGATTTGGGGTTTCTGATGGGTTTGGAATACTAGTGAGATAGTGGGAGTGCTGGAGGTCAATAAATTGCAATTTAATTGCCTCCTGCAATAAAATAAATAAGAAATAAATACAAGAATAATTAACATATATATTAAAATAAAAAAACAACTACACGTACCTTTTTTCCTTCCCAGAGTTGTTGAACTTGACTGTAAGGCAGGCTAAGGTAAATGAGATTGTCCGGGCTAAAATTGATTGGCAATGTTGTCAAAGGATATTCATGCCAATGGAGATATCTCAATTCATCCGGAAAACATTCAAGACCTTCGAGAAGATGCACTTTAGAGCTTCTACCCGAACCATCAAAATGCTCAGGCATATAAAATTTTAGGATTCTGAGATTGGGCATATTTGCGAAGACTCTGGAATCTAGATGTATCTCTCTTATTTTGGATAAATTCAAGAATATGCCTTTAATCGAATCTGTCCCCTGTTTTTTTTTTTTTTTTGAAAATAAAATTCATGTAAAAACTTCAATAAAATTTATAAAGTTCTTTTAAGTACTGGTAATGAAATTCACATGATTTGATTCTTTACCAAACATCTATGTAAGAAATAAAATAAAAATAAATGAGTCTGTTGATTACCTTATTTTTTTGAAGTACACGACAAACATCTTTAGGATCCCACAACCTGCTTCGTTTTCCTGGCTCTTCTTGAGATTCTTGACGAACAATTTCTTGACCCATTTCTTGCAATAAATCATGGATTTCTAGCTTCCTGCTTGATATTGTTACGAGTGACTTTTCAACAAGGACATCCAATCCATAACGCATCAAACAAGGATCATCAGAAAATGATATCACATGATCTTCATCATCTCCTCTGAAGAAACATGCAATGTCAAGAAATATATTCTTCACATCCCAATTCAGTTCATCATAGCTAATTTTAAGAACATCATAAATCTCGGGGTCAGAAATCCATTTTAAGTTTTGCAATGTATTTTCCCAATCAGATTTGCTCTTCCCATGAAAAAAAGATCCCAACACTTTAAGAGCTAGCGGATTGCCTTTAGCATAATCTATTACCTCCATTGAGAGCGCCATAAGATCTTTAGGGCAATGGTTTTGTCCAAAGGCATAGTGACACAAAAGTTGAAGACCTTCATTCTCGTTGAATTCCTTCACCTTATATATATTTTCCACTCCATATTTATCAAGCACTTTTTTATCTCTCGTAGTTACAATGATCCTACTTCCAGGACCAAATCCATCAAGCCCTCCAGCTAAACATTCTAATTGTCCGAATCTACTCACATCATCAAGAACAATAAAAACTTTCATCTGCTTCAGCCTTTCCTTGATATTTTGGGGTATATCAGGAGTTCCGATTTTGATATTTTCAGCTAATATATGGGAAAGAACTTGATCTCGTAGATGCAGCAATCCACCCCCTTCTTCTGATGCTTTTCTTACATTTGCCATGAAGCACTTACATTCAAATTCAAAAGAAATTTTGTTGTAAATAGCTCCAGCAAGAGTTGTTTTACCGATACCACCCATGCCCCAAATTCCTACAATTCGAAAATCTGGAAATCCAACGCCCAGCAGTGATATAATTTCCTCAATGCGTGGATTTAGCCCAACTAAGCCATTGAAATCACTCGAGAATGATTTATCTTTCAATTTCTTCAAAATATCTTTGACAATTTCATCTATAAGTCTTGCCTCGGGCCTAGCAGGTTAAAAAAGAGCAACAGGGAGTCAAAACAACAAAACAGAACGAGAAAGAACACAAAAAATGGAATTCAAAGTTTTCCCCTTTCTCCATGGAGAATGAGAATAGTACCTTCCCTAAAGTCTAATTTAAGGATTCTATAAAGTATAAAAAAAATGTTAAAGAGTTACTTGATTTTCATGGAATCCCATCCAGATAGATTGGATGCTTCGGTTAGTACAGCTCTCCACTCCTGAACTTTTTCTGGCGTCTTCTTGAAACGTTTTGCAAGCTCAACAAAAGCATTCCCAAAACTTCCTGTTTGCTTTCTGACATCTGATGGATCAACATGGTAGAAAACAGGAATAGCCATTTGACCATTCATTTTATGGCATTCAAGAATCTTGACAAGTTCATCCAAGCACCATCTTGAAGAAGCATAGTTTTTAGAGAAAATAATTACCGAGATCTTTGATGTTTGGATTGCATTCGAAAGCGCAGGTGAAATCTCATCTCCTCTCTTAAGTTCTTCATCAATGAACATCTTTAATTTTGATCGACACAAAGCATGATCAAGATGGCTGGTGAAGTTATCACGGGTATCCTCCCCTCTGAAACTGAGGAAGACATCATATTTGCAAGAAGCAAAAGAAGAAGAAGAAGATTTGGATGAAGCTAAAGCCATTAAGGAAATTGTTTTTATGATTTTTTTTTTTTTTTTTTTACGGAAACACAGATTTTGAGAGTAGATGTAAGGATAAATAAGTAAGCGTGAGTAGCTTTAGTTCATCCAAACCTCCTTCTATATAAATTTAATACAATAGACATTACCAATTAATTTAACAGTTGACCAACTGACATATATATATCTATTCATACTCCTCTTACACCTACTCAAGACCACAAGAAACTGATGAAAAACTCTACCAATAAAAATTATTACTTTTTTTATTATTAACTTTTGATAAGATATTAATAAATAATTTGATTAATAATAAATAATTTAAATTATATCTTAACATAATTTATAAATTAATTTTATATTTTATTATATAAATTTAAAATTTTAATTATTTATTATTAATTATATCGTATTAGTCTAAAATGAAAGAAAATAACCTATTTGAGTTGGTTAAATTTCACGTATTGAAATAATTGATAGTTATATTTTCTTCTTTGATTACATTGTCCCAATATATAGACTTTAAATGCGACAGGGAGAAACTGATTTGCTAAAAAGGTGGAGGTCATATTCTCCACCATTAACATTATTTAACAAGACTCTACCATTAACTATTTCTTAAAGACCACGTTCTTATTGACTCAGTCCAAAGAGGAATCTTGCAACAACTACCCCATTGCGCATCAGTATCAATCTCGAAGTTTAAAAAAATAAAAAAATAAAAGCAGGAGCCCACAAAGGAATGAATTTTACGCACGACTCTCTAGCCGGCGGCCTCCTTTCTTATTGCTTACCCGGAATTTGCTAGGAGTCTTCCTGCTAGAATTTCTTAGAGCGAAAATCTTAAACTTCCCCTCGGGTCACAATCACACTTACCTCTTTCCCTATAAAACTATTTCTCCTCGAAAGCAGGAGCCCACAGAGGAATGAATTTTACTCGTAACTCTCTAGCCGTGGCCTCCTTTCTTATTGCTTACCCTGAGCCCACATAGGAATGAATTTTATGCATGATACTCTAACCGTGGCCTCCTTTCTTATTGCTTACCGGAATTTGCTAGGAGTCTTCCTGTTATAATTTCTTACAGTGAAAATCTTAAACTTCCCCTTGGATCATAATTACACTTCTCTCTTTCCCTATAAAATTATTTCTCCTCAAAATTTCTTACAGTGAAAATCATAAACTTCACCTTGGGTCACAATTACACTTCCCTCTTTCCCTATAAAACCATTTCACCTCTTTCCCTATAAAACTATTTCACCTTAAAAGACATGTTTACTCTTTTTCTATAAAACTATTTCTCCTCAAAAGACATGTTTAATTAAAATGTGCAAAATCCAACTTTATAAAATTTAATAGTTTCTCATTCTTATTCAATGTAAAACTCTACTACAATAAGTATCCTAAAACAAATTTAGGGAATCAAATATCAATAATATATGAAGAAAAATTTTTAAAACAACATCATTTGAAGTCTTTTTACGTAAATGACCAACCCTTAAAAATTATTATCAAGTTAACCAATTTCATCAACTTTAAACAAATTTACCCCAATATGATAACTTACTCTTAAACAACATTAAATAATGAATAAATACAAATAAATATTAACTTATTTGATAAAAAAACTATAGTAACTCCTCCAATGGCTTGCTTTGCTCAACAGTTTTGTTCTTTATTACATTCGTACATTAAGGAACATAAGAAAATGCCTCCAATGGTTTGCTTTGCTTAAGAGTCTTGCTTGTTTTTCAGATCTTCAAATTTATCTATAGCTGCCTGAAGCTCATCTGTACCACCAACAGCTCTCATGGTGTAGAAATACACTCCGAATACAAATGCCATCAAGCCACCAGCAACTACCAGATTCTTAGTCTTAGGAGCAAGAGCACTATATCCCAAAAGCCCAGCCATCTCACAAGCAATAAGCCGCTGTCTATGTGGTTATACGTTTAAAAGCTGCACACTCACCAACCAAGTGTAGTTCAAATTAGTCTACTTTGTGAAAGCTCTGACTAGAAAAGATGTTGTCAAGCAAGTCCAATACATGTTTGCTTTGCAAAATGTTTTCTCAGCATAAGCAATGAATTCGATTTACAGCAACCTCAATTCGTATTGACTTGCAAAACAATAGAGGGAACCCTGAGGATCTCCCAGGTTCTTATGATTCACCAGTGTAATCCTAATCTAAGCAGGATGTTCTCACTAAAGTTCGGTAGGTGAGAAATCCTGACAGCAAAAAATGAATGAGCCTTTTATTGGTTACTGTAACCAATGCAAAGTGTTGTCCTGGATAATAACAAAATTAAAAAATAATAATAATAACCCTAGAAAAGCATGTACATTTCCAAAGACTAACAATGTAATATGATCTGAGCTCCAATGTCACAAAAGTACATAAGAAGTGGTAACGGAGTTATGATTAACAACAATGGCAAGTAAAGATTAGGCATCCAAAAGTAAAATTTGCGAGAAAAAAAATTATTTTTGCAAATAATATATGTCAAATGAAAAAGAATAGATGTAATAACACTTCTATCACTAAAATGGCAAATGTACACAAATTATTAAAAGAAAAAAAATCACAATACAAGTTTCAGAGATATATAGGAAGAAATTATGCCATAGGTGAGAGTAATATACACCCTAACAGAATCTAATGGGCTTTCAAATCTGGCTAAGCAATAGTAAACAATATTACACTTACTGAAATTATAGGATACACAAGGAAAAGTTGACAAGAAAAGAAATCTTTGGTGAAATAATCAGCCATGTAAAATGGCTTTAAGCTATTCCTGGACTGAAAAAATAAATAAATAAATAAATAATAATAAAAAAAAAAATTGGATGGATGAATATGCACAAATAAGATTTTTGCCTTCTTTTTATTTTCAGATAAGAGAAATAACAGCTTTACTTGCGTGGTATCCATCTTCTTGTCCTTTATTTCCTATTAATCTTTAATCAAAGCCATCTCTACATCCTCAACCAAAATCAGAAAATATTCTACTAAAACCGCTTGCAGAAAAAGCGAGCAAAACGTTCATTTTTTATACAAATTCTCAATCTAAGATATATACTGAAAATAGTTTTACCAAAACCGTTTACAGAAACAGGCAGCAAAAAGTTCATTTTTTATGCAAATTGTCGATCTAAGTCTACAAGACTGTTAATTTAACCATCTCTTCATCTTAATCTCTCATGCCTATCACACTGCAGTTTTATACTTCTTCGAAAGCGACCAAATAGACAATCATAAATATAAATTAATCTTCGATTACCCAACAAGAGAAACATTTACACTGATCTCAACAGGAAATAATTCAAAATCACGTATAAAATAAAAGGCTAACAGATCAAAAAACTAAGCTACCCACTCAATATCTCTGCCAAATCAACAATTCTAAAAGGGTTTTTGAAGAACATCACAAAATAATAAAAACAAAAGCAAAAAATCTGGGTCTTGAATCAATCACCTCAAAAACTAAGCAATCAAGAACACACGCCCATAACATATAAACCCAAAAAAAAAAAAGAATTTAAGGAAAAATAATGGAAACGAACCTTTCAACTATGATGTGAAATTGGCGGCAAGGAGACTTCTCAATACCCTCAAAACCTCAAGCTACTGAAGCGAAGAAGGTATAATGTTCGCAGCGGTGTCAGGAGTGGACACATCAATCAACTCGGATTTTAGGGTGCTTGATTCGGCCCAGTAACGACCGTACCTGGTCCGGACAGGGCCCATATTTGTCAGTATAAGCCCATTTGTATACCTTTCACCTTTCCTTAAATGCAATTGCCATTGATCTCAACTCACTATTGTTTTGTTTTTTTTATCATTTTTACTTTTATTAAGTAAAATTTAGTTCAAAATTGATTAATTATGCTAAATAATATATAAAATATATATTCAAGTATGTTGTATTAGTTTATAAAATGAATGTATTATACAAATTTTATCAAAAACTTTTTAACTAATAAATATTTGTTTGACAGTGCTAATTAATACTATATAACTATTAATTAAATTAAAAATATAAGTATTTATCCGTGCATTCATTTATTTATTTTAAATGTATTTATTAAATTTAATTTAAGTAGCATTAAGGATAATTTTTAATTAACATATAATTACATGTTAATTAAAATGATATTTAAACTATTTCACGAGTAATATTACATATTATATAAAAATATATTATAAATATGTTAAATACAGAAACACTATGAAATATGAGGGTTTTCTTATTCACTTTCAAATACCAACATATTTGTTGTCCTATTTGCAAGGAGTGCTTTCATTCCTTTGACTATGTTGTAAATTTTAAGTATTAATTTTTTATATTTCAAATGCATTGATTTCCAACCTTTGAAAATGATTTGAAAGATTTGTAAACCTTTCTTCTCTCAAAGGAAGCCTTCAAAAAATAAATAAACTATTTATATCAATAAATTATTGTCTGTAAAATTTAATCTATCGTTATTAGTAAAGCAGATAAAAAAAGGGGAGTTGAATTATAATCTCACAAGCATCATAAAACTTTGAAATAAATATGTATACATAAATATGTTTGAAATATTCAAATCTACCATAGCCATCTTTGTCATTGTCTTGCCAATGCGTTAACAATTTATGGACACATCCAGAAAGCATCAATTTGATCATATAGTCTTCGTTGATAACTTACATGATTGCTCAATTAACCATGTTTGTGCCATCAATTCAAAGAATAGTCACTTAAATATTTTAATTATTAAATTTGGGGCTGAAAAAAGAATAGTAGCGTGAGCCTTAAATTAGGAATCTTAATTTTAGATTAAATTTTAAAAATTTCAATAAAATGAAAGTGGCACATGTCTCTAAGGCCAGCTCTACCTTAATTTGCCTTGTGACTTACCCAAGACTGTTATTTTTCTTCTGCTTTCGCTCTAAATGATATCATTTTATGTGTTTTTAGTCGAAATTGTTAGACAAATTATATGATATTCATTTGAAAGTGACGCATTCGTATGTAAACACGATGGCATTAAGGAGATCATGAATAGAATAAAACTAGAGATATTAATTACATGTTTTAAAATTTTTACTTAACAAATGAACCAAACCTTATGTAAAACTTAGCCGTCGACAGCTCCTGCAGGGGAAGTAAGACGAGCCTGGCACCAATATCTGCTGCCTCATCCGCTGTGTGAGTTCCTTTCCCTCGAGTCATCGATGTCTGCGTGAAGCCAGGGCAGTCGTAGTTTACACTGATTCTTTCTCTTTCACATCGTCTAGCCAAAACCCTAACATATGCATTGAGTGCAAGCTTTGAAACTGCGTAATCTGTCCAAATTTTCGGCCAACCTTGGCTTTTCCACGTCCCCTTTTTGACACTATTGAGAAATAATCGGACGATGTATTCGATTTTCTCTTCTAATAAATGTTCGTCTTCCAGGATTTACTTTATTTTAGGGTTTCTCACCTTCTGCATGCATGCATGCATAAATCATAGAATGTTCATTGTTTCCAAATGCATACATATATACATACATACATACACACACGTGCGCATATATATATATATAAGGAATTACTTATGTTCAAGAAGCCAAGTGCGATGCTAATGTTGAGAATTTGACTTTTGAAAGGCGAGCAGCGAAAGAAAGGCTAAAGAGCTTCGGTGAGCAATTTGGGTCCATAGAAATTGGTTCTCATCATAGTTTCTACATTCTCCACTGAGTTCTCGTGTATTTCAGAATGATACTCATACATTGTTCCCCTCTAGATAACTTAATAAACTTTTATTACGAAGTATATAAACATAAAAATATTGAATTATGTATTCTAGTTTTAACCAGAATTCAATTCATTTTTGAAAATATGAAAATAAACTTTTAGACAAATCAACTTTTCAGTTCATATTTGACTTTTATATATATATATTGAAGATATAGGGATCTTCCTCTCTTTCAAATTTTTGAAAATTTTCACTAAAATATAACACAAAAACAAAATTATGCAAACACTTATGATATGAAAACATTTTTAAAAAATAAATATATTGAATTGCATGTGAAAACGCTCCAGACAACCAGTGATCTTACAAAACAGTATTAAGAAAAAAATACCTATCAATAATAATTATCAAACAAATAAAAAATATATATATAACCAAAAAAAATCATGCATATGAAAGAAGAAATTTGCATTTGGAAAAGCACTTATAAGAATATCCAAAGCAACAAAATCGCTTTTGAACCGAGAAACGAAGGATTTAATTGAAGAAGGATTAGATACATCTAGACGAAGGAAATCTACAAAAAGCCCTTTTGCATAAAGTGCTTCTACAGCTTTTTGTCCTCTTTCAACATCTCTAGCAGTTAATATTATAGTCAATCCCATCTCTGCAAGTTTCTTCACCAGCGAAAAACAAATCCCTTTGTTTGCTCCGATGACTATGGCTACTGTTTCTTTTGACCATCACCTACATTGACACCAAATATATCCATCAAAAAGAAAAAGAAAAAGCACTTTTTGTAAAAACACTCCTAAGTATTTCCTAAATTGCACTTCAAATGTTTTCTAATTTCAAGGAACTATTTCTTATTAGATCAACCAGATGCTTTACAAACTCAACTCACTCCAGTGACAAATCTATCAAGAACAAAAGCAAGAATCTACTTTTATGTAATCCCAAAAATCAAAAAACAGTAATGAAAGAACATAGAAAAATTTTACATGGTTCAACCACTTTAACTTACATCCACAATCCCAAGAACAACTTCTGATTCCATTTTTTTTTTTTTATAAATTAGCAACTCAAAGATGAAATATAGAAGTACAAAGAATTTAGAAAGTTTACTCCTTTAAACTTTTTCTCTCTTTTCTATTTCTCTCCTACTTATCACTGAATTTTTAACCAAGGCTAACCAATCCTTTTTCTATTCAATCTAGATAGCTTATATACAAGAGAATTAAGAAACTATAATGAGAATTAGTTACAATCTATATCCTACCAGCTATGTCAACTAACTTGACAGTTATGACTAATTGATTTTGACTAAACTAATTTTTAATCACCTTGTATTTTAAAAATCTCCACCTTGGTCATAAATCACACAATTGTTCTTGGTGAAAACTTCAATTCAACTTCTCTCTTCAACAACAACTAACTTCAAACAATATTGAAACTTAGCTATTGTTATTGGTTTGGTAAGAATATCTGCTGCATTATCATTTGTATGAATCTTCTTTACTTCCATACCTCTATCTAATATTTCATTTATGATAAAATAAAATTTGACATCTATGTGCTTAATCCTTTCATGATACATTTGATTTTTATTCAAATGTATGACACTTTAACTATAACACTAAATGGTTACTAAATTTTAATTACAACCCAACTTAGCTATCAAGCTCCTTATCCATCTTGCTTCTTTTATTACTTTTGCTACCACAATATACTTTGACTCTGTAGTTGACAATGCCACAATATGCTACAATGTCAATTTTCAGCTTACAATGCAACCACAAAATGTGAACAGATAACCTAACAAAGACCTTTTTCTATCAAAATCACTTGCATAATTAACATGTGCAAAACCCTGAAGTTGATCTTCTTGTCTCAAACCATTTCCAAATCTTAAGCTAACTTCAGAAGAACCTCAAATATCTGAGTAACTATTTAACAGCTTTTCAATGTTTTTTACACGGGTTTGCCATGTATCTACGTACCAAGCTTACTACAAAAGCTAAATTAGGCCTTGTGTTGATCATGGCATACATCATGCTACCCACAATACTAGAATATGATATTAAACTCATATGATATTTATCATGATCATCTTTTAGGCTATCTTTACTTGACAACTTATGGTGAGCTGCAAGAGTGATAAATGTGGACT
Source organism: Khaya senegalensis (assembly GCA_032402905.1). Lineage (NCBI taxonomy): Eukaryota > Viridiplantae > Streptophyta > Magnoliopsida > Sapindales > Meliaceae > Khaya > Khaya senegalensis. Next base: position 7,473,080 of record CP135541.1, read on the forward strand.
TTGCCTTGTCCAGTCTAAACCTTTCAAACACCTTATTGATATAAGCTTCTTGTGAGAGTTCCAGCATCTTTGTTTCTTATTATGTCCATACCTAGAATCCTTTTGGCATTCCCCAAATCTTTCATCTTGAATTCCTTTTTAAGCTCTTCCTTTAGTTTATTTGTTTCTTGATTTGCTAGCAATGAGCATATCGTCTACATATAACAATCGATAGATTACTCTTCTATTTTCTACATGCTTGTAGTAAACAAAGAGCCATAGCTACTCCTTATATAATCATTCTTAATCATAAAATCATGAAAACTTTTATACCACTATCTTAGTGATTACTTAAGATCATAGAAAGATTTCTTAAGTAAACATACATGGTCATCTTTCCTTTATTCTACAAAGTCTTTTAGCTACTTCATTGAGATATCCTCTTCTAACTTGTTATGCAAAAATGTTGTTTTAACATCCATTTAATCTAATTTTAGAACATGGATTGTTGTCAGTGCTAGTAACCTTGTCAAAGTGTATATAACCATAAAAGATAACACCTCTGTATAACATATACCTTCTCTTTATGTGAAACCCTTTTGTAACTAACCTGACTTTATGCATTCTTGATTGAGAATCTATAACCCTTTTCTTTAACTTAAAAATCCATTTGTTACCAACTGCCTTTCTATTTCCAGGTCTTGGAATTAGGATCCATGCCTTATTTTTCTTTAAGGAACTAATTTCTTCATTCACAACTTCCATCCATTCAGCTTTATGATCATCTTTTATAGTTTTTGTTTATGTTACAGGTTCATCACTTATGAATTCTTCTATTGTGTTTAAGGTATATACTATTAAGTCGACATAACTATACCTAGTATAAGATCTTATCATTTTTTTTCTATCCCTTTTAATTGATAATCACTGCCATGAAATTGTTCTTTTAATGTACTTAATTCAATTTTTAGGTTATGTTTTTTAGTTTGTGGTACTTAATTTTTAGGTTATGTTTTTTAGTTTGTGGTACTATTTTTACCTCAAGTTGTACCATATCCTTTCTTGACGCATTTCTAATTTCTTGTTTTGCTAGTTTTTTTGTCTATAACTTTACGTCATACCTTAAAGATTTCAGCATAATATTTTCCTCAAAAACCACATCTTAGCTAAGAATTGCCTTAACTAGATTTAAATCTGTACACCAGATCTTATATCCTTTAAGATATCCTAAAAAAATACCCTATAATACTCTAAATTTCAATTTGCCTTGCTTAATATGTACATATGCAGAGCAACCAAAAACCATTAAGTTTTGATAATTCAGAACCTTCCCAAACCATTTTTCCTCAAGTGTCATCCCATTTAGTATTTTTAAAAGACTTTTATTGAATAAATAAGCTATTATAACCAAAGCTTCAACCAAAAAACTTCTTTGGTAGCTTTAAGTGTATCAGCATACACTATACTTTCTCTATAATTGTCATATTCATCCTCTCAGCAACCCCATTTTATTAAGGGGTCATTTTAACTAATTTAAGTCTGGTTATGCCCTCCTTTTATAGAAATCATCAAACTCTTTATTGCAAATTTCTAGCCCATTATCAGCCTTTAAGTATTTAACCTTTCTTTCTGTTTGTTTTTCAACATTTGATTTCTAGTCCTTGAAAGTATTAAACACTTGATCCTTCGATCTCAAAACATACATTTATAATTTTCTTGCATAATCATCAGTGATAGACAGAAAGTATCTGCTCTTTCCATTGATTCTTCCTGTGATGGCCTCAAAAGGTCTTATTATATGTAATCTAATTTGTACTTTGTAGTGTATTTTCCTTAGGCAAATTTAACTCTAGATGATTTTTCCAAAACATATTGTTTATAGAAATGCCTTATTTACTTAATTCTTTATGGTTCAAATGCCCCATCTTTAAATGCCACAATTTGTTTTTATTAGTACCAATAATTACAAAAATTGAAACTGATCCAATTATCAATACCCTCGTCTAAAACAAATAAACCATTATTTATGATTCCTTTTATAACCATCATGGAACCCTTTATCACCTTAAATATGCCTTTCTCAACTTTAAACATACAACCTAAATTATTTAGCATGCCTAATGAGATTAAGTTCCTTTTAAGTTCAGAAACATATTTAATATTATGCAACTCATAAATTGAACCACCTGACATTTTCAATTTAATAGTTCCTATTCCAATTACATTACATGTCATATTATTTTTCATTAATATTTTATGCTTGCAACTAGAATCATAAGGAAGAGAAAAAGATTTATATAGACATATATAAAAAGAACACTCTCAGTTTATAATCTACTGACCTTTTATTCTTTTATCTGAAACAATGAACAAATTTATTGATTCATAGCTTTCATAGAATGAGTCACTATCTTCAGAGGCAATCAATGCATTTCCATTTTTGTTATTTGATTTTTTGGGCTTATTCTTCTTATTAGGATAATCCCTTTTGAACACTCTTCTTTATGGCAATAGAAACACTTTTATTTTTTGTTGTTAAATTTTGATCTATGCTAATTATTCTCCTTTTTATTCTTCTTTTTAGATCTTTCCTTGGCGCCAAAATTTCACCATTTTCATGTCTTGCTTCTTTTTCAATTATTTTGAATTAAGTGCTGCTTTGACATCTTACATAAATATTATTTCTTTACCAATGGGTCAAAACATGCACAAAATGCTTATAGAAATCTAAAAGTGAGCTGAGCAATAAAATGGCTTGGTCTTCATCTTCAATCTTGATACCTATGTTCTCAAGATTCAAGATTATGCTGTTAAATTCATCCAAGTGTTCCTTGATTTATCTTTTTATTCATCCAGGTGTTCCTTAATCTATCCTCTTTCCATGAGTGAAAAAGTATATAACTTTTTTTTCTTGTAAAGTTTGTTGGAAAAAGGATCTTGTCATGTATCTCTCTTCTAATTTTCTCCAAAGACCTACTACTATTATTTTTTTAAAGACCACCCTGAGTATTTCATCACCACTATATGCTTTCTTTAAAGTTTCTTTCTTTTCCTTATCAAACAATGTTTCAGGCAATTTATCTTCACCCAAAAGAGCATCTTCTAATCCCTGATGAACCAGTAATGCCTTCATTTTTATCTTCCATAAGTTGAAATCATTTTCAACATTAAATTTCTCTGTATCTTAGTTTATGCTATCTAGAATTCGAACCTTACTTTGATACCTATTGTTGGATCAACATAATGCTTTACAAACTCAACTTACTTAAGCAACAAATTTATTAAGAATATAAGCAAGATTCTACTTTTATGCTATCTAGAAAATCAAATAACAATAATGAAAGAACACAAAAGAATTTTACGTGGTTCAACCATTTATCTTGCATCCACGATCTTAAAAACAACTCCTTATTTTATTTTTAATAGATCAACAACTCAAAGATGAAGTACAAAAATGTAAAAAATTTAGAAAGTTTACTCTTCTTAACTTCTTCTCTCTTCTCTGCTTCTCTCTTACTTGTTACTGAATTTTTAACCAAGAAAGGCCAACCAACCCCTCTTCGATTCAATCTAAATAGCTTATATACAAGAAAATCAAGAAACTAGATAATAAGAATTACTTACAATCTATATCTTGCCAGCTATATCATCTAACTTAATGGTTGTGACTAATTGACTTTGACTAAACTGATTTTTAACCACCTTGTATCTCACATTTCTTAAGGAGACATATCAAATTGTTGTACATGTTTCAATCAAACACTTAAAAAAATAGATATGATAACCTTTTTAGAAAATACTTTTAATGCATAGGGAGATTAAAATACCCAAATAGGAGAATGACATTTATTTTGTGGTGAAGATCAATGAAGAAGAAGAAGAAGAAGAAGTGAAATAGGGATCTACTTCTTTTGATTTCATTGTTGCAGAAGGAAGGAAGGAAGGAAGGAAGAAAAACTTTAAGTAGGTATACGAGAAAGGGAAGAAAAGATATGTATGTGATAATTATATTTATATATAAAAAGGCAAAGTGTAGCAACAACATATGTATCAGAAAACTAAAGTGTGTCAAGGGATATGACATTAAATAAAGGAACAAGCACTTAATTTATATTTAAGCCATTAGCATGAATTGAGAGAAAACTTTGAATAAATTATTTTATTTGCATCATATCTTCATATAATAAATTTTAATCTAGTTTACAGTACTTATCAAATATTTTATATTTTATATAAAATTTTCAAAATTATTTATGTTTAGGAAGATTCCAATTTCAATTGCAAAGCTATAAATATGGTGTCAGTTTTTATAATTTTTTATTTGCTAATACTATGTCAAATTTTCTAATTTATATGATGCATACATTTTCATTTTGAATTAGGACTCTCTCTTAGTATTTTTTGTTGTTGATTTAAGCAGATTTTGATATGTAATATAGTTAATAATAAATAATTTAAATTATATTTTAAATTTTTTAATTTATATCTCAAAATATAATATTTATTTTTAAATTTGTTAAAATACAATCTAAACCATTAATTAGTAATTATGCAAGATTAAATTAAAAAATCATATACAAGATAAGAAACTTTATAATATGTTCTTATTAAAAATAAACTTTTCCAAACAACAATTTTTAATAATTCTTATGTTTAATGTCTTTTTAAAGTATCATAATGAATTTCATAATTTTAAAAATATTTTTTATTATATTTTCAAACATGCGTCATTTCTTTAATGAATAATTCCATATTATAGCTCACATCATACTTAAACAATTTGCTTTCTAGATGACTAATCTCATCGTAGAGTTATTCCTTTTTGAGTCCACAACTTTCTTCTTCATGTATATACCCAAAAACTTTTAAAAAAAAAAAAAAAAAGTGTGTGTGTAACTAGAAAGCCAATTCCAATTCCAAGCATGCAAAGTATGAATAATATTATATATACCCAAAGGGTACAAATAACTATTTCTTTTTCTTCTTGGTTTCCTTGAGCTTTCTATTTGTAGAAAACAAACTAAAACACAAAATCAATTAGTTGTTAGCTTTTTCATATGGTTATGCAATGAAATTTGACAATGATACATAAATTTACAGTATAAAATAATATTATACATCGAACGTAGAAAATAACATTGAAATTCCTAAATCACTAAGTTGGAAATGGAATTGGTGTTTGAAGAGTATCTTCAGATAAATGGCAACAATTGTAATCATTGAAAGCAATAATAGGATTTTTAGTCATGAATGGAGAACTCTCCAATCAAGAATCTATTACTAATATACACAAAAATGGATAACAAAGAAAGTAGGGAAAAAAAAAAAGAATGACAATGCGTACGAGGAACACAGAAAATGAGTTTAGCTTTTTCATGGCTCTAGCTGCATTTTCTCACATTCTTCTTGGATGGACTAGAAAAGAACCAATGATGGTTAAAATTCTCCAAAACTTGGAAACACAACCTAAAATTATTCAAATTATCAAATGAGATGTTACACAAGATAATTTTGAAATTAGGTATGCAATTAAAATAATGAGCAAACACTGCAGTTCTGACTTGAGGTACTTTTCCATCAGCGAATTCCCTGATGAGTTTAAATTCATATTGGCAGAATTGATCTAAGCATGCAACTTTTTGGGGTTGCAGAGTTGGAAAAATGGGCTCTAGAACCCACAATAATAATTTAGTAAAGTGGTCCATGATTTTTTAAAAACTTATCTCCACTTGGAAAACAAGTTCTTATGGAAATTGACCACAAGCGGATGGTCATCCAACCAAACAAAAAAAAATAACACTAACCATGCAGTTAGATGCTAGTAACTTGTTTTTCCTTTGATCAATTTTATAAAAAAATGTAGATATAACCCAAAAGGATTTATTTAAGTCTTTCATAAAAGCATAATAATTAAAATTTGTATAAATTTTAGTCCTATCTTCAACATGCAAGCACACACTTTAAAGGAATGAAGGTTCGAATTGAAACAGTAATAAAATGGAGTAATTTGGGGTACAAATTTTAGTCATATCTTCAACATGCAAGCACACACTTTAAAAGAATGAAGGTTCGGATTAGAGTAGTAATAAAATGGAGTAATTGGGGGTAAACTAGTTTTGTAGATCCACGAATTGACAACTCATTTTTTATTGTGCTATGTAGAAAATAGGACAGTTGTTTGAAAGAATGATTCATGAGACACATGCAACAATTAAAAAATGAACCATTTGTGTATTTCATCAAACATTTGGTGTGTAAATGATACATATATCATATATATATATATATATATGTATGTATAAAATCAACTAAGGAATAAGTTTTTCACCTTATTTAAGTTGCAAAGTGACAAAGAAAACTTCCAAATATATAAAGATCCAACGATCTATACCACCAAAGAGAAAAAAATCAATGTGAGCTAATAGGGAGGAATAGATCTAAGCTTTACTACCATTAATCTAATGAATTTAGTAAAATTAAGTTTTTATATATTAATTTCTTTATGCAAATTTACAAAATTAAACTTTAATTGAGTAAATAAAGTAGTTTGGACTAAGGGTAAAATAATAATCATCCAATAATGATCAATTATTGCACTTAGATTCTAACACTTGTACAAAATCATATTTACTTAATTATTTAATAAATAATTAAGTACATATTTAAGAGTTTGTATATAATTTTTTTATAACTATTATAAATTTGTATTTAAATCCATTAATAATCTATATTATCAAATCTGGCATATAACTTCAACTAAAATATATGACAATATAAAATTATGAAAATTTTTTAAACATCTTTATAGAATTATAAAAACATATAATAATTATATGTATTTATTTCAATTGATATATTATCTCAAAAATTCTAACCTCTTTACCAATAATATTTTCTCTCTCTTGAATATTTCTTACTTAGTTATTAGTATGACCATATAATTTTATGGTAGAATAGTTATGAACTCACACCAAATTCTTTGGTATTCAAATTATTCAAAAATTCAACGATTATGATTAACATTTAATAATGCACCATAACTCTTAAACCACGATGATGTAGTACTTTATTAAATATCATCCTAATTATATATATAAAGTGGGTAATATCTTTCCACTATCAAATCTTAATCGAGTAACAGTCTATAGTGTTTCCAAACCCGATATCGATATAAATATGAATTATCAATTAATATGAACTGAACTTGTCATTATAAATTTCTTTGTATAACATTTAATTCACTATAATCAAAGATTTACTGTTTCAGCCATTTAAATATTCGTTTAAGAACTCGAATTTGAATCAAGTCAATGAAAAATTCAATTTTATATATATCGAACCAACGAATCTCATCTTCACCATCATTTATTTTCACATGCAAACAACATATGATCGAGTTGACTTTAACATACATGATGTGATTAATCTTGTATTTATATATCATATGAATTATGTATATTTACACCAAATTTAACTATAATATCTTAAATTAAAAAATTACATCGTACACTAATATAATTATACGACAAATCATTATGTGATGATATTCACAAAAATAATCCTCTAATTATTTCATCTATGTTAATATCTTAATAACATTATTTTAACATTATCCGCACTAATATCATCTTATAATATTTACTGAAAACATTCAATATACCTACTATATACTATTATTATCTATTTAATATCACTTACATATGAAATATTTTTAAAATATCATTTAACGATTAAATTAATTATTTAAATAATTCACAAATATATTTTATTTATATGCATAACTAAATAAAAAAAATAACTTACATTTGTAAATAAAAATTCTTTCTTTCATTAATAAATAATGTACACATACAAAATATTAATAAATAATGTACATATACAAAACAAAATATTTCTAAAATCGATAATACAAATAACTTCTAAAATATATCATAACATAATTGAGTCCAACAATATCTAAGCCAAAAAAGGATCAAAACATTTGAGTTCCATGAAGGCAATTCTACCATATGTATTACCCAATTTTGCAAATCTCAATAACATCTTTCTCCTCTTTTCATAAAATAAAAAGGGAAAAAAGAAAAAAAAATGCCCCACAAAATAAAATCATGTTTAATTTTAAGAATTTGTCAATGTACAAAATTACTATTTTATCCCAAATAATGACTCAAAGCTTATGCTCACAAACAATTCTAACTTGGGCTAATTTCCCCTAACTTTAAAATTATTAGAATTCACTTGTCTTTAACTTCAGTTTGATGTTTGTACTTCCATTATTGCAACTCTTTCTCCTCCTAACATTGCAGCACAGTCCAAATTAGATTAAGAGTCCTTTTGGTATAAAGGTGTGATAAGGGGTGGTGACTTTTAAACCACAGGTGCTGTGTGACGTACTAAATGTCAAATTTTACTGAAAAAGTGAGTAGGTCACACTGATAATTGGCATTAACAAACACCATTTTAGCTTTACTTCCAAAGCTAAGTGGAATAACCTCTATATCAAATGGACCCTAACTCTAGAAAAGATTATATGTAAAGCAAATTGACTTAATGCAATGAGTTTTCCAGCATTGTCAGGCCTCTTCCCAACCTTCATTGCCGCAGCAGCTGCTGCCTCCAAAGATATGCCAACCTGATATTAAAATAACTCAAGAATCAGTAAAAGAAAGTCATACTAAAAGGTATGAACCAAATTTGAGAGTGAGGGAAAAAGAATAGTTCATTTTCATCCTTGTCTCTCTCTCTTTTAGTTGATTTTTCAAATCAAATTTGTAATTGAGCAGCTGCAGCTAGAAGTTCATCCCTAATTTACAATTAAGGCAAGAATACCATTTTTGTCCTAGTTTCTTTATTGTTTCAATTTGGTCCCTTTACTTTTCATTGCAACAACCCTCTACTTCAACAATTGGTTAATTTATTCATCCATTAATTAATTAATATTAAGTAAAATAAATGAATATTATTTGAGATACATACATGACGACCAGATTAACAGATCTAGTATGTCCAAATGATTCAGACATCCCTTCAACTCACTTTCAGTCTTTAAATCAATCAAAAATACTAAATCTAGTAATTAAATTTCAAATTGTCACATGTACATCACATTATTCATCCACTTAAACTGATGATAACAAAGATTTCATTGAATTGATTAAAAAATGGGTACCAAATGGAACAACAAATCTAGAGGGGCTAAAAATTTAGCGAGGAAGATAATCACGTTTAGTTGATAGCTGTAAATCTTTGAAGAAAGACCATCATGTGCTAAATCTATTTAACAAACACAAGACAGAGAAAAGGAAAATTACCTTAATTACTATATTGCATTTAGCTATTGTCTCTAGTTGTACCATACACACACTTGTTTTGAGATTCAATTTTTCTTTCACTTCAAACGTTGTAACAGTCTGATGCTAATAAAAAGCACTAACCAGCAAGCCTTTCCGGAGTGCTAATTGCTTTGCAGTTTTACAGCTTCATCACTGGATACCTGCCAAATTTAAAACCAGGAATAAGGGAGATATGTAAAAATTACAACCCGCATCTGCATCTGGAATTTAAGCAAATGATTTGAAACTCAGGTAAATGTAGTTGGCCCTACTAAATATACATGCAGAGCTATATACTGAATACAAGACCAAGAAGGCATTCAAGTCATTTGAAGCAAATTCATTAATAGACAAGTGTATCAACAAAACAATGCTCAAGATTACTACCAAGTCTGTGTGTAAGCAAAATGATTTACATTTGTATATAGCAGTGTTCTAGTGCATCAAGAAACAAGAGATGCAAGCATATGTGTAGATCTGCTGGTAAAGTCGAGTCATGGTGTTCAATACAAACAATCAATGAAAGCTAGTCACCACAAGCATGGGAAGAAACTAGGAAATTAATAGGTTGGTTGAGGCGCACTAACATGTGACCGAAGATCTAGTTTCCATAAGTTTTGCAGGTTGGGTGGCATGAGAAATTGTCTATGTCGATCACGTGTTCCATATGTCAATCAATTTTTTAGTAGTCCTTGTGTCAATCAACCTTTAAAGGGGACAAGCAAATTATATAGAATCAAATCCCCAGTATCGCCAATTCAAAAAAATGTTGCAGGTTAGAAAATCAGCATTAACATGCAAATCAATATCCATGTTCAAAATCTGAATTTCAAAAAACATTTTTACAAGCCAAACAACATTACAACAATCTGAGGTGATAATTGCACATAGATGCTTGACAAACAAACTACTAGTTACCAAAATCAAGTTAAAGCGAACAGCTCAACAATCTGAGGTTTTCAGGAGACCCTCTCCGACAAAGAAGCCCAGCATTATAAGAAATTACAAACCATAATAGAAGTAAAGTAAACACTGAAATAAGAAAAAAGGAAAATAAGACATGAAACCTCAACAACTTCATCAAGCACACCCTCATCCAAATTCCTGGGTACAAAACCAGCTCCAATCCCTTAAATCTTGTGAGGACCTGTGATTTTATTAGTAGAACAAATAGTTTAGAAATTATTAAATATCATAATAGAAGTTTTCTTTTAAGATGAATAGGTCATACTGAAACAACTATGGCTGCAAAACTTGAATCTCATCTTACCAGGCTTTCCACCTGAAAGTATGTTGCTTTCCAAAGGCTCTACACCAATAACCTGAGAAATATTAAAATGAAATGAGAATTCTGACAACAAATGCTAGCATACTCTTTAAATTCACTTTTCTTTCCATGCAACCAATTTTAAGTGACCTCTTTCAGATTGGCAGGTCAGAATGAGACTTAAGGGTGCATACAGCTCATATGCTAAACATGATTTGGGAATTGATAATAGAAAGATGATTACCTTTACTTTAGGATTTTACTCTTTAAGGTAAAGTAAAGGATTTTACTCTTTAAGGTATTTACCAACTCCAGATATAGTTCCACCAGTTCCAATACCGCCAATAATTATATCGACCTTGCCTCTAGTATCCTCCCAGATTTCTGGACCAGTTGTCTCATACTGTACCTGCAAAGGGAAATACACAGTTACACTCCAAGTATGCTCATAGTTTGCAGTATACCCGATGCCATAAATTTAAAACCTGATAGAGGATTTCTTGAACAAAGATTTATTTAGAACATAAGAAAGACTATAGAGTTGGCTTCAGCTTAAATATTTTCTTCTTCAAACTAATGTCCAATATAGCCAAATTCATGNCCGCCGCCTCCGCCAATGGCAGCGCCGCCTTCAACAAAAGCATGGTATCTCAACAAGAAAGTAAGCGCCAAAACCACCCATTCCAACAAAAAGATCAACACAGCCAAAGCGCCGGCCAATCTGAGAATCACGACTCCGTCTTCTTCCCTGACGTACGACTTCAAGTAGCCCAAGAAGTCCGCGGTGTTGGTGAAGATAAGGACGGAGACCGAACCCTGAAAGATGGCGGTCAGAACGGTGGAAACCATGTGGGCAGCGTACCATTTTCCTGAGCCGGAGGTGGCGACGGTGCAGGCGAAGACGGCGATGATGATGGTGAGGACGTGGAGGAGGATGAGGAAGAAGCCGCAGAGGGAGGGAAAGAGTCGGAGGGAGAGGGTGAGGAAGATGAAGCTAGAGGCGGCGGCGAGGAGAATGTAGTTGCAGATGAGGAGGATTTTGTGCTTCCGGGAGTGGGTTTCGGCGGCAGAGGAAGATGCGTTGATGTTGAAGGAGAGACCGCCCATTGTCGAGAGAGAAGTGAGAATTGGTTGCAGAAATGGAGGAAAGAGTGAAGATTTTGATGGGAAGAGTGAATGGGAAGAATGAGAATTTAAAAAGAAGGAAGAGGAAGTAACGGTCATGTGAATTTGAAAATTAGGAGACACGAACGTTGAAAGAAGGACAGGTGGCAGAAGAGAGAAGCAAATGGGTAAACGGTCGGAAAATCCAAGTATGTTAATATTTTAAAAGTATATTATTCGAATATAAAAAATCAACGGGGATGTAGCTCAGATGGTAGAGCGCTCGCTTAGCATGCGAGAGGTACCGGGATCGATACCCGGCATCTCCATTTTATTTTGTAAATTGTTTTTTGGATCATAATGCCTAGATCCCTGTGTTTCATTTATTTACAAATACATATAATTAATTTTATTTATATCAAATAGGTCCCTAATTTTTAATAAAATGAATACATTACATCAGACTTTTAATGTACTAGTTAGGATGGTATAGTTATTTTGATAGAAGTCATATCGAAAATAATAATAATAATCATAATAGTTAGATCAGCTGAAATTTACTATAATGGAATTGATTATATTAGGTTTAAATTTTTTATTTAAATTTGATTAACGGATTTTATATTCTGAATATAAATTTCAATTTTATAATTTATAGTTTGTGAGTACGGGGCAATTCAATTAATAAAATAAGTAGTTTCTTGTCTGTTACTATAAAAGTTTGCCAATCAGAAGGCAGCACTGTTTTCTTCTCCATCATCTCTTGAAGGTTGAATCTATTTACATGCTGCTTTGTGTCTGTAAGAATTCTGTGATATGCAGCAGCTATCATTATCAACAGCTGTTCCTTGTAATGCAATCTTACTTCATCAATCAGAACAATTGACAGAATGCTTTTACTTCAACTTCAATATCAACCTCAGAATCCCATGATATTCCGCTTCTGGACTTCACTTTTTCACGACCGCATACAGACTTGAATCGTTTCACAATAGAGTTCTTGCATATCACGCTGTAGAAAATTCAATCACAATATCCAGAGGCAATGATTGTTTCAGCTGGATTGAACTTCGTTCTAAATATATATCGCCAGGTCAAAACATCGGCACTATGATTGCATTCTGATCTCTTCCACTTGTCTCGAGCATGATAAAATGGAAAGGGCACCAGTCCACAGGCTTTGAACCAGCTGTCTGAAGTAGTTCCTATTGAGCTATCACAAGATTGAAGTAC
>CP135541.1:7486494-7527668 GCA_032402905.1 Khaya senegalensis
AAATAATTTTTATTATTGTAAACAATTTTAAATCTTTAAATTTTTGATTAATTTTAAATATAAATAGTAAATATCTAATTTTTTAATATAATTAAAATATAAATATTTAAATATTTAATCAAATCTTAAAAATTTTAAATACTCTATCTATTGTCATCACTAATCACAAACTCCCAAAAATACTTTTTAAATTAACTTGAAAAAAATCTCCATTTATATATCAATTTTTTTTATATGTTTAAATACATAATTAATTAATTTCACTATCATTCAACAACTTTTAAGTCTTTGATTATCCATTGAATGCTGACAAAATATTCATTATTCCAAATATTCCATGTTTCCGACCAAACCCTTAAATTCTAAACTCCTAAGTAAAAATTAAAAACCCCAAAGTCCAAAATTTATAACAATCTTCAAAATAACCCCAAAACTTTTCAGCACATTCCATCCATGTCCTTTGACTCTGAATCATCCCCTTCTTCCTTAAGTAGGGACTAGTTCTTCCCTTCCCACTCTTTTGCTCATTCATCTCACAACTACACGACGAAAACACCAAAATACCCTTGCAAATTCTCCGCAAGTCCCAGACTGTCCTAGCCTTTTCCTCCTAATTTGAGACTCTGCAAAACTCCGACGTTTCGCTCCATTTCATCTTCAAATTTTAGCTCTTCAAGAGAATATAGCTATGCAACGACCGAAAAGAGAGCTTACTCGACTCAACGCATGGAACCAACCCCGAAACGTGAAGAAAATGATGCCTTTCCAATAGAAATGAAGGCGTTTTGGAAAAGGAAACATTGCCAAGTCGAAAGAGTTCCCATTTATTAGGGTGCGTAATGTAAAGTGTATTACTTAAAATTTATCTTCTCAACTCCAAGTTTGCTAGCACACATATACGGCATCTAAATTGGAGAATATCCTCGACTATTTGGATATCAATTTCTCGGCTCTTTCTAACATGCTGTATCATTTCTTGGCACCAAAGGTCGCTTAACTATCTCTTCTGAAATTCCTCAAGTAGGGTGGGCCGAGTACTCAATCCTGTCAATCTCCCCACCATAATCTCGAAGATGTCATCCATAACTTACTGAAGTGATCCCATTTGAACATTAGAATGAGCTATGGAGACATTTCTACTCAAAACATCTGCCATTACATTAACCTTCCCAAGATAGTATCTAATATCACAGTCGTAGTCTTTTACGAATTCTAACCACTTACGCTATCATATATTCAGGTCCTTCTATATGAAAAAGTATTTTAGGCTCTTATGATCAGTATATACATTATACCTAACCCCATAGAGATAATGCTGACAAATCTTTAATGCGAAAATCACAGCTGCTAACATCAAATCATGTGTAGAGTAGCGTGTTTGATAATCTTTCAGCTGTCGTGAAGCATATGCTATCACTCTTCCCTACTGCATCAACACAACGTCTAAACCATGATAAAAGGCATCACAATACAAATTATACTCTACTCCCTTATCTGGTAAAACGAGAATGAGAGTAGTCATCAGCCACTTCTTTAGGTTTTAAAAACTTTCATCACAAGTATCAATCCACTGAAACACTACCCCTTGTTTCGTCAGCTCCGTAAGTGGTCTGACAGTCATCGCAAATTCTCATACAAATCTTCTATAATACCCAGCCAAATCTAGAAAATTTCGCACGTCCTTAGCGGTCTTAGGCCTCTGTCACTCAAGTATTACCTCTACCTTATTAAGGTCCACTAAAATATCTTCACGGGATACCACATGATCTAGAAATACCACTCGATCCAACCAAAACTCACACTTTGATAGTTTGGCATACAACTGCTTCTCTCGCAACCGTTGTAGAACAATCTTGAGATCGGGAATACACCAAAATATCATCAATGAATATCACCAGAAATCTATCAAAGCAATCATGAAATACTCGATTTATCAAATCTACAAAAATTGTTAAGGCATTAGTCACTTTAAACGGTATCACCACAAACTCATAATGCTTATATATGGTCCTGAAAGCAATCTTAGGTATATCACTTTCTGCTTTTCTTATTTAATGGTACTTTGATCTTAAATCAATCTTTAAAAATAATGTAGCTTCTCTCAACTAATCAAAGAGATCGTCGATACGTGGTAACGGATACTTGTTCTTCACAGTCATCTTATTTAGCTCTCGGTAATCGATATACATTCACAATGACCCATTCTTTTTCTCAACAAATGGAATGGACATTCCCCAAGAAGAATGGCTTGGTCTGATGAATCTTCTATTTAATAGCTCTTAAAGTTGCTTCTTCAATTCATGTAACTCCGCCGGCGCCATACAGTTAGGGCCTTCAAAATCGGCACTACTCTCATCTCTAACTCAATACTAAACTCCAATTCTCTTTTTAAAGCCAAACCAGGTAACTTTTTGGGGATATAAATGGGTTATAAACTCATTCTCTCAATTATAGTAGATGCAATAAATGAATAAGTAGCCCCATAATGTATTAAAGCATACAAAAGGGTAAAATAAAATAAAAACTGACTAGTTACTACTGATGAGCTAGTCTCGACCTAACTATAAGCTATAGTAAATACCCGTACTTGAGATCGACTTACACTCTGTAAGAGTATAACTGAAATAGACTGTGCTGGAAGGGATATTGCGGTCTAACCCATCTGAACCCAACAATCCCTTTTAATATGGTCCGACTTTTCACACCTATAACATATCACATGTCGGCTCCCATACTAGCACTTGCCTACATGAAATCCACCACACCTTTGATATTGTGGATGACCCTTCTGTGATTGACCATCTAAAAATATTTTAAATAGTATAAACAAGATGTAGGAAAAAAATAAAATTGAATTTGAATATGAATTTCCTTAAAAATGACAAAAAATGACCAAAATAATACATTTTAAATGATAAGGGTAAAATAATCTTTTCATAAAAAATCTAAAAAATTTGTGTGGTTTAAATCTGATGGACTAAAGTGGTAGAAGTTGAAAATAACTTGGGTTGAATTACAACTGATTAAAGACTTAAAAGTAAGTATTTAAAACTTAATAGGTATGAGTGTAATTTTAAAAATTTTCATTAAAAATAAGAGTACATGTTGAAATTATTGGATGGATTCATCTTTTTTCTCTCTCTCTCTTGCTGTGAATCACTCTTTCTTTTTTCTTTCAATTTTTTTTATTCTCTTGAAAAAATTAAGCAAAATCCTACAATCCATCCGATTAAATGCGTTACCGTAGAAAAAAAATTATTTTACCTATCGAGAGTTTTAATTTGATGGTAAAAATTTTTGATTTTATCGAATTTCAATTTATGAATTTGTTGAAAAGTAATTTTGATAGTGGTTTTATAATTTTAAATGGTGATTTATGTAGTTTTACGATATTGGGAGGTTTACTCAAGTATTTGGTATACTTTGAAAGTTAGGGAATGTAATTTTTTTTTTTTTATGAAATTTGTGATTGGTGGCATATTTGTGTAGGAATGAATTTGGGATGATGTTTAGATGAGATTGGGTATAGAATAATATGTAAAATGATAAAAATTTAAAAATTTAATAAGTATTGGTGGATATATGCATTCGGTCACAGTTCATTGAGTTTCTAAATGTTTAATTTTAATGTGTTATGATATATTTTAATGTATATAGGTATGTTAAGGATTAAATGAAATTAATAGGAATTAATTTGGATATATAAAATAAAAAAAAATTAAAAAAAAGGCAAAGTGATAAATTCGGCTACTGTTTATTGTGCTTTAAATGATGGTTTTTTCTTTATGATTATGTATTAATAATTGTATAGTGAAGTAATGAAATTGATAGAACTTAATTTGGTTGGTTAAAATGGAAGGAAAATGAAAAAATGGTAAAATAAAAATTTTGACTACTATCCTAGTTATCTTAATTATTGTTTTTATGGTATATTTATATATTTAGGAGTGTATTGTGAAATATTAAAATTAGTAACATTTGAGTTAGATGAACAAAACGAAAAAAATTGAAAAAGGGGTAAAATGATAATTTTAGCTATTGTTGTGAAAAAAATCTCATTGACGGAAAATAAGTATACTTATAGAGATTTAGAAATGTTTTGATATGCTATGTATGTATAATACTTTATATAGATTGTTGGAATATGTGGATAAATTGTTATTATGACCGTATGATCAGAGCATGATTAACAGAATATAAAATAATTTGTAGCATTCATAGTGCTGCATGTTGGTTATTATAATAATTATAGTACTTATAATTATTATATAAATTTTTTTTAATAGTGAAAGATATATTGGTGTAGTTATTCATTAACATTGGATAGTTATGCGATGTATGTATCATGATAGTAGAAATTATAATTATGGTTAATAAATTCCAATAAATATAGCAAATTAGGTATTTACGAGCGTATGAGATTATGAAAGTGTTATAAATTTTTTATTAAATATCACTATTTGCAGGTGTATTATGAATTTGTTATGTGAACGAATTTTATCTATGCATAAAAATTGAGATTTTGACATTATTTATCATTTCAGTGTGTATAGGTGTGCATATATGGTATTCATTGTATATGGTTTGGATATATAATAGTTTTGGAAATAAATGCATGATCTTAGTTTCATATGGTATTTATTGTGCATGATTTGGGTATACAATGGTTTTCAAAAATGAATACATGGCTTTAGGTCATGTGGTATTAACTGCATGGCTGCATTAATTATGGATCTGAATATTCAAATACCTTTCACACTCACTGAATTGATTATAGTTAAGTTATATGATCGATCATATGTAAAATATATACTTAACCAGAAAAACAAGTGGTGTGAATGGATGAGGGTTGTGCGAATTCACTTTGTGGCCATGATCCATAACTGTGTTAGCGACATCGGTCGGATATTTGTCGAAAATTTGTCAGAAATATCATGTAATATTGATTCCAAAATATATATAGATTTATTTATATTTTATATAGTAATTATGAGCATTATGTAGATAGTGATATAGATTGTATAGTCAGAATATTATTTATATTGTCAAATTATGTTCATGGCGATATAGGTTTAATAGCCTCTATGTCATTAGTATCGTATAGTGTATGTGACAGATGAACGAATTCTATACTAGAATGTTATGTTTCTTTACTATACTGTTTCACTCATCCTTGTGGATTAAGGTTTTATAGGTAATGTAGCACAGTGGGATATGAATGCAAACTCTTCAAAACGCCAGTAGAGCTAGTATCTCTATGATGAGGGTTTTTTTAATGTTAATGTGTAATTTTGCATATGCATGTATATATAAGTTAGTACGCTGAACTTGTATTTTTAGGTTACATACTATAAATTATGTGTATAACCAAGATATTATACATATCCAGCTTCTGTGTGTGTGTGTATTATTTTGGCTATAAATGTGTTCCTTAACTTATATTGAATTTAGGTTGTTTCCTAATGGCTATAAATGTGTTCTTTGACTTATATTGAATTTAGATTGTTTCTTAATACTTAATCCATTATATATATATATATATATATTTAGATGATTATTATTTTTAGATAAGATGCGTATCACTTAATAGTATACTATATTCTAAAAGTAGTTGCGTGTGTATGCGTCAGTATCAAGGACAGTACTCAATATGTGCATTAGGTAAAAATAATAGTATAATTATAATTAATAGCATACTTAGGTGTGTGTATGTGTAAGGGTATACTATAGTGGTACACCATTGAGTTATCTATTATATCAATATATAATATTTGGTACGCACTCTATCAATGTTGATGAATACTTTATTTTAAATGAATTATATTTTAATTAATAGTTATGTATGGATATTTATTTCTTTATCATTGTAACAAAAGTGTCTATCAGATATATTTTTATATTTTGAAAAAAAAAAATTCAAATTTTATGTTGTGTGGTTAATTTTAAATATAGGGGTGTTATATTTCTTCTTGAATTACTTTTTCTAATTGTTCTCTTTCAACCCAAAATGGAAATAAGCTACTACTAGAATCCCTTATTCTTGAATCCTTGATAATGAATCAGCTGCCCCATTGTCTTTTCCTGGTTTATAGACTACTTCAAAATTATATCTCATTAATTTGGCTATTCAATTTTGCTGGTCGGGAGAGAATAATTTTTGCTATAAAATGTGTTTCAAACTTCATTGATCTGTATAAACCTTAAATTTTCTTCCAAACAAATAAGGTCGCCAATGCTAGATGCTTAAAACTAAGACCATTAATTCTTTCTCATACATAGATTTTGCTAATGTTTTATCATTTAATGCCTTGCTGAAAAAAAGCCAATGATCTTCTGTTTTGCATTAACACAACTCCAATTCCCTTGCCAAAAGTGTCACATGCAATCCTAAAATCAATTAAAAAATAAGGAGTTTCCAACATTAATTTAGAAGTCAACTTACATTTAAGCTTTTCAAATGCATCTCAAGCTTTTTCATTCTACTTGAATTGATCTTTTCTAAGTAATTCTACTAATGGCCTTGTGATTTTTTCATAATCCTTCACTAACTTCTTATAGTAACTAGTTAAGCCTAGAAATCCTCATAATGCTTTAATTAATCGCAGTTGTAGCCAATTAATCACACTTATAATCTTTTCAGAATCCATCGTATCTCTTTCTTTGTTAACAATATGCCTTAAATAATTAATCTTTTTTCTTCCAAATTGACTATCTTTGTTGTTGGCCACCAAATGATGTTCAGTAAGGGTTTCCAGTATTATCTTAAAGTGGTTCTTATGTTGTTCCCAACATTTGCTATAAATTAAGATGTCATAAAAAAAAAAACTTAAAATAAATTTTCACAAGTATGGTCGAAATGTATTATTCATTGTAGTTTGAAAAGTTGTTGGAGCATTCATCAAACCGAATGGCATTACCAAGAATTCGTAATGATTATCATGAGTTTTGAAAGTTGTTTTTGCTATATCCTCCTCCTTGACCATTATTTAGTGGTAACTTGACTGTAGGTCAATTTTTGAAAAAAACTTGGCTTCATATATTTCATCAAGTAGTTATTCAATCACTAGTATGGAATACTTATTTAGCACTGTGATGTTATTTAAAGCTCTATAGTTTACATAAAACAGCCAGCTGCCATCTTTCTTTTTGATTAAGATTACTGGGCTCGAATATGGTGAACTGCTTGGCTGTGTAACCCTTGCCAAGACATCTCTTTCACCAACCTCTACATCTCGTTTTTTTTACTATAGGTATATTTGTAAGATTTAACCTTTATAGGTCCTTCCCCTTCTTTGATTATAATTGCATAATCTGTTTTTCTTCTTGGAGGCAACAACTTAGGCTCTTGAAATACTTTTTTATATTCACTCAATATCAATTTTAACTTTTTGTTTTTGCTTATAATTAAGGTCTTCCTCTTCCATTTCTTCTTGTTTACAACCAATTGCCAAAGGAAAACTCTATAAAATTCTCCTTCTGGTATCTTTAATAAGGACTTAAGTGACATAGGCAACTTACATAACGAAGTATCACCTCGAATGATGGCTTCTTCGCGTCCCACCAAAATTTCATCGTCATTCTTTCTCAATCAACATTCACTTCACCTAGCTTTTCTAACTATGAAACACCCAAAATTAAATTCACTCTCCTTAGACCAAATAAATACCTATCAATTTTAATAGAAATATCACCCAATTTTAACTCAATTCTTTCACACATGCCTTTAGAAACTGATTTATGGCTATCACC
Source organism: Khaya senegalensis (assembly GCA_032402905.1). Lineage (NCBI taxonomy): Eukaryota > Viridiplantae > Streptophyta > Magnoliopsida > Sapindales > Meliaceae > Khaya > Khaya senegalensis. The sequence continues at coordinate 7,494,244 of CP135541.1, forward strand.
TAGACACACTCTAAATTGTGGTGTCTCTATAACTTGTAACCCCAAATTCTCCATCAATGTCTTAGAAATGAAATTGTGACCTTTATCAATCATTACCACTATCGGCATTTCACAAATTGCACCCATTAATTTTATAGTTCGAGATTGTGAAATTCCTTCAATTGAGTATATTGGCTCCATCTCATGTTTTTATTTCTCAAGGACCTCTATTCATTCTTCCTCCATTGAAACTTCTACAGCATTAGCTTTTTCAACTTTCGCTAATTTGTCATATGCAAAAATTGTGACTTTCAAGGATTTTATTGCACATTTATACATCGGAGTGTAAGGCTAATCACACTTGAAACATTAACTCTTCTCTTGTTTCTCAACATACTCCTGAAAAGATAAATTTCATCCCTCTCGTTGTTGGTTTCTGGTGTTTTCCTAATTGTTAATTCCTACAGATATTGCCCTTGAACTCATTGAATTTGAAATCGAACTACCCTAAGCTAGTTTTAAAGTGTTCGAATTGGGCGTGGGTTGAATTCAACCCGACACCAAGGCTCACTCCTACTCTTAACCCACTAGTCATGGACCCAACTCTTAACCCATTGGTCTTCACTGAAACCCCAAAAGTTTGTCCTGAAATTTGCCTAGCCTATCCCTAACCCGATGTCATCGTCTCTATTTGCCAACCAACCATACTAGTCTTCTGCACTCTTATTTCTATAATTTCTTCTTCTAACATCCTTACCAAATTAATAGCTCTCATCGAATACTCTTACCTCTTTGTGAATTTTTTTTTTCAACTCATTTAGAAAATATCCCAAGTATTGGTCTTCTAGTAAATCACAAACATAAGATGCCAACATTTCAAATTGTTCTATGTAATCATCAACTAACCCTTCTTGCTTCAAAGTTGTCAGAAACTCAAATGGGTTTGCACTATTTCTATTACAAAACCTTTTGAACATGTCATCAATTAGTATCTCCCAAGTTAATTTAAGAATTTTCTTTCTTAACTAATGAAACCAATGTATCGTTGTGCCTTCCATACTGACCATCTCTAATGGTATTTTCTTTTCCGTTCTTATGCAATGTACCTTAAAAAATTACTCCGCTCTTGTCACCCACCCTACAGGATCTGCTCCATCAAAGAATGGAACTTCTACTCTTTAAAGCATTATCCTTCTTTCATTTTCATCATCCCCTATATTAACTTCTGTTGTTTTATATTTGGCACAGTTCACCTATAATAAAAAGTCCAAGTCAATTCATTGCTTGTTCTTAGGTAACACTTGGCTCTTATGTTATAGAGTGTTTATTCTCCTCAATTGGGTTTTTTCCTTTCATCCATTTCATCATGTAGTTACAAAATTTATCCATAACTTCTAATTTTTGGGTTAGATTCTCAATAACCTTAAAGTGATTTTTGATATCATCTATATCCTCCCCCCCCCCCCCCCCCTTATATTCTGTAATTTGGAGGATGGATATTCAACATCTCTTCTTAATCCTTTCACTTCACCTTTTAACCTCCTTATATTTTTTTCAGGGTTATCGACCCTTGCTCCATTCTAGTTATAGCCATTCTCCCCTCAATTGAATCCAACAAGTCGAACCAATTGATGCAACATGTTTCTCATACAACCACCATAAAATAAATGATTCAAGAAAATTAATGAATAAAAGGAGATGAAGAAACTATACTTTATATATTACTGTCAAACAGTGAATTCCCCTGTACAATTTCTCTCCTCCCATGATATTCTTTCTTACAAACTTTTTCTCTCTACCTTACTTCATCAACCTCCCTTTCTTCTATTGCATCCCTTTGTCTTCACGTGTCCCCATCTTCTTTCTTCTCTCATATACTAGCTGAATTGGAGGCCTCATGAGTACATGTGATGATCCAATATGATTTGTTTTTGTAGTTTCCTTGTGCCTAGGTCCAACTCCACCCATGTCCTATTCTACTACATCAATGTTTTACTCTACTCTTGAAATGTAGTCCCTAACACAAAGCTTCTCCCTTACAAAAGAGCAATGGTAACCCAAGTCCACAACGAAAGCTTCTCACTTGACTCTTAGATTGGGGAGATGCATCAGGCTTCTAATAAATTAGTAATAATCAGTGAAATTCTGGATCCAAGGATTAAAAACCTCTTATCTATGTCAAAGATTAATGATTATGTTTTGTCAAATGAGCTTGTCAGCATGGCTTTGGCCATGGTTCCAGAGAATTGACAAATTAATGATGTATTAGAAGAGCTTTTTATAGATGAGGTACTTAAGTTTATCATTCTCTCATTTCATTCTAATTCTCATTGTGAATAATCAATTAAGAATTTCTTGTATTAGCTTAGTTAATAACCAATGACTCATTTGGATTCTACTAGGGACTACAAATAAGGCAAGCAGTTCTCTACCTTCGTGAAGGTAAGGAATTGAGTTTCTTTGAATTAATATTACGAGCCAAACAAAGGAAAGAGATTGTTATTGGCTACCGTTCAGCTTATGCTGAGCAAGCTATCATCAATCCTCCATCCAAATCTGGGAGATAAAGGTGGTCTCTGCAGGATATTTTTGTGGTAATTGCAAAGAAAGAGTAAACCATCTTGTTCCCACACGCTGAAAGAAATATTCTTGAAAAAAAAAGAAAATTTTTCCAAATGATAGTTCATTGCAGGTGTTGCAAGGAAGTTGTTTAGACAAATTGTAAACAAACATGAATTGATATTTAGAGAACCAACATCACAAATTTTTTATTACTTGCACCAGTAATCAATCTCAAAAGTGCGGAAATTAGATCCCCTTTAAGATTTATTGATAGGTGATTAAAGGTAAGAAGATCAGCTTTGTTCCTAGCTTGTGTTTACAAAGAATGGTGTTGCTGCTTATTTTTTTTCTCACATGAATACAAGAATGTGTTTAAGGAGTTCCCAAGATGCACAGTAGCTTTTATTTTCTAGATTGGGATGAATTGAATTGTTTGTATTACAGTTTTGATTATGAATGAATTGTACCAATTTTTTCTTCTTGATCGTATGCTCATTCCAGGATATATGATAAAATATATAATTTTCCTTCTCTCTCTCTCTTTTTTTTTTTTTTTGGGAAAAAACACCAATGTGATTGCAGTTTCAGCAAGGTCAGAAAAAAATTTATAGGAATTTTTTGTTTAATGAAATGTACAAACTTCTCTATATAATGTAGTAACATGTACAAAAGTTTGCTTTATTAAGCTGATGAAATGCACAAAACTTCAGGTTTACACAGAAAGGTCAATCTAAATAAAAGTTTCTTGTGATTTGGCATCCCGGTTACTGCAGGAAAAATCTTTAACCTCTATGCTTCAGAGATCTCAACATTCTCATTCATCGGAGCCATTGATTCAGGAGGTGGATCTTGGATTCCTTCGGTATCTGATGGTTGAGATTCGTGCTTGGCAGCAGCCTGCAACACCCGGTTTTGAACATCTACCGATGAAGGTGATGTCGGTAGTCCAGGGCGATTCATTTCTACTTTCCCAGCAGCCCATGAAAACGCCTGTGCTCCAAGACGAACAGGAGCTAGCAAAAGCCTTCAAGGAAGAAAACATACATAAAACAGTCAATTGATAATTCAACAGATACGAAACTTGAATATAATATAAAAATGATCAAAGAATCTTACTGTTACCAATTACAACATATGACCAAGCTTATTGTTAGTTGTAGATTCAGTTCTTAAATGCTGAGTGAAATATCTAATAAGGTCCCCACATTAGTTTAAAATTTTGTTCTTATGTTTATGTGAGGACATACAGTGGTTCAAATCACTTGGAATGATTTTTTCAAATAACTTCTGGGCTGAGTAGCATTACTTGTCTAATAACATTCAATCTACATTGCACATATCAATAAAAGATAATTTATTTTTCAAGATTTAGCCACCTGATTAAATGTAATTATATTGTCATCACTTCAGAAACTTGTGTAAGAGCTCAAATATACAAAGAAATAAACTATTCAGGTGGTTTTCTACTTATTTTGAACTTCATTTTTCCATAAGCTAATTTGTTTTTCCTAAGACATTTAAATATAAAGCTGGGAATCAAAATGGTAAGGAAATACTTAATTGTGTATCTACTCATCGTGATTTCTCAGAGCCTTAAACTTTACCTCATATCTTGCCTAAAATCTTCAGCACCCTCATATGAAGCAACCCGCCGATAAATAGTCTGGTAGAGTTTCAGAGAGCACAGCAAAAAAAGTGCAGTATAATTGTCAAAGTAACATACAGAAAATATATAAGATCATTTGGCATAACAAAAGAGAATTAGAAAAAGGAGACTGCCATCTAAGCCTTGACAAGAGGCTAGATATACACTAATAGTGATGCATTATGTACAAGTAGATGGAATATTTAAGAAACTTTCGGTACCAAAAAGTCAATATAATAGATTTTTTAGGCAATATCGAGAGGAATTTGATATTCTACATATAGACATACATGAAATTGCACACGTGCTTGCACCTACACACACTCACTATTTAGCCTTAAGTTTCACAACGTTTGGAGTTCGAATCAACTTCAATCCATACAAATATCTAGTCAATATGAAAATGAAACTTTAACCAGAACACTTAATCTAGAGAGAGTTTAAGTACCTGACCCAGGCCAACAACACCAATAAGCTGTAATGTCTTTTCCCACTCTGAGACAAAATTATTTACACTCAGTCGGCAAAAAATATGGGAAATGCGTTTAAAGAAAATCATGTCAAGCCATTACAGAACAAAAAAGGTATGAACATATATGCCAAAACATTCAAAGGCTCATGTCAAGCCACTACAGAACAGTATTATTGGTTAAACCCAATGGAGTTCTTAAGTGTAATTCTTAAACAATACAACAAAACTAGGGATTCCAAGGTGCAGTACATCCTAACTGAACAAAAATCTCCAGCTGTACACATGGGATTTCTAAACAATGGGAGAGAATGATTTCTAAGGTTGGTTGCCAGAAAAGAGATGCAAATCAACATCTGTGTTTCAATGCATGCAACGTTAGTAAAATTGTACAAATCAAAGTTCACTTAGGACATATCCAGATGAATCATATCGTTTTTTCAATTCTGAATATAATTTGATAAATCTGAGCTAAGAAATATACTCACCTAGTAATGCATATACTGCTGCGACAAAACCCTGGCCATAAATACAAGCACTTAGTAAAGATGCACTTCAAATGTTTGAAAACCCAGCAACAATATTCAAAATATTTATTTATTACAATGAAAAGGTTGGACCATACAGATGAATTTAATCATTTATCCCATACCATATTTTTTTATGGCAAGGAATATATCAACATTAATTCAAATTTTCGTTCATTCATGGTTCAGATCAAAGGAAAATTTGAATTAATGTTAATATATTCCTTGACCATTAAAAAATGGTATGAGATAAAAGATTAAATTCATCTACATGGTCCAGCTCTTTTCATTACATGTTCTGACTCTTCTCAATGCATGTCCATGCAGCTTTTAGCTTAGATAGAACAAGAACAATCACATTAAAGCCATCACTCCAGTTACAATGAGCCACAAGAAGATGATTTTAGAGCAGGAAAAAAATGAACTCAGCATGCTGTTCACACAGAAGTAAAACCATGTCTTACCACACCATACCCTAGCACTTGCAAAGGAGAAGGATTGATATCTTCTAAAATTGCCTCGACATCCTGAAATGATTCCACTATGCATTATTATACTTTCAAAAGCTTGATCTAGTTTTAGGAGAGCCAAAAAAAAAAAAGAAGAAGAAAGAAAGAAAAAGAAACAAATTCATCCAGAAAGCATACATGTATTTTTAAAGCAATGGCAAGAATAGTGAATTCTTTTGAGTAAGCAAGCACTGAATATGGTTGTTTAAGAATGTCACATCAAATATTTGAAGCACATAATTCCTTACTTGAAAAAGAAAAGTGGAAAAGAAGGCACCAAACACAAATAATGCATTATAGGTGTCTCGCCAACTTTAAAATGTATGTAGAACATAGGTCAAATATTTTTTATGAAAGTTATTACACTAATTCTAGACCATTGGATCTATACACTTTTAATGGTTGAAGATTGAATATGAAATGAGTAATTCTCACAAATAATGCAAACTTGGGACTTAAACTCAACAGTTGAAGTTGCTTTGATGCAGCAAAAATTTGCGTTAAAAATGAAGGATCTTGATCCTATTGACAATTTAGACAGGCATTCAAAGAAAGAAAATCTGGAAATTTAGAAGTTAAGAGAATAACAAGCACCCATGTAATGAATACCTCATTCAGTATGGTTAGTGCTGTCTCAGATTTTAGCTCCTTTATCCGTAGACCCTGTTTTACCCAAGCTTGAAAGCCACCTTGGACCAGGTAAGGTCTCTATAATGTGTAACAACACCACATAATCAGTAGATGATATGGTGTTTTGCAATTTCAGATGAAAAATAATTTAGTTTGCAGATGGTTGAGGTCCACATAATTTAGGACCACAAAGTCCAACAATAAGACTTCTACAATTTTTGTTGCAAAAAGTGTTTAATCATCTTATTATTCGCCAAAGTTCAGTGAACATTTCTACCACTTGAAAAGTGAAGGGAAAGTGAGCAAAATATAGAGAGGTAATGATGATTCTGAAAATATATGTTGCGTTTATTTTGCCTTCCAATTCTCAAACTCATGAGATGATTTATACAATGATCAAGAGAATTTAGACTTCGTGATCAAATAATTTCTTTTCTTCTCTTTTCAGATTCCATTTTAGTTTAACATTTTCCTAATGCACAGAAGCGTCATAGAGGCTTAGTAATACTTGCCTTAACTCCAAGTTTTCTCAGGGATCTTGCAATGCCTTTGGACTGCGTACCATCAGCATCCAAAACTATGACCTTCGACCTGCCCTACAGGTTGCAGAAAAAAGTATATTCTGAAACATCGATCAACAGAAAGTGTGTGATATTGTGGGAGTTTGTAGCGAATAAGAACAGCCAATTTACATTCTTAAAAATGTCAATGCTTGCAGCAAGTATTTACACATAAGGCAGGATCAAATTACTTACACTACTCAATAAATTTATTATATTTACTTTCCATAAGATCTTTGAGTCAAATTTATTCCTAACATCAGTGATAAATACCAAAATCACATTATCAGTTATTTGTAAACATCCAATTCATAAATCACATTTCTATAAAGAATGGTGTTTTTTTTTTTATTTAGTACAATGCCAATTGTATGGTTCTCTCTCCAAAGAACTTGAAACTTTGGAAGTTTAATTACTTTGTCCAAAGTACAAAACCCACCATCTGGTTTCGTTGAATTATAAATTCAACAGAGGATTACTGATTGATATAAATACAGGAGTTTTACACCTAATTATATATTCACAATATACCATTAATATTCCTCAATTTAGATTTATCATTGATACTCTTTACATTAAGCATGAGATGATTCAATGGTTCTCTATAGTGGCCAATAGACAATAGCATTTGAGAGCAGAATTCGGTTAGTCAAGCAAAAATGTTTTACAATTTAGAGAAAAACAAATCATTTGAAACAATCAAAACCTGTACAAAAATAAGCCTTCTAGAAGTTTAAAGCTACCATACCTGAACAATTTTCAAGTTACGAATAACAGCAGCAGTTACGGTGTCATCAAGCTCTCTGCCACCTCTCAACAATTTCCGCACTGTTCCACCAACCTGAATACAGACAATGAATATCAGCATGTATTGCAGAAAGAGGATGGATTGAAGCTCCAGCAATACATCACCTTTTTTTTTTTTCTATCACATAGCATTATTTAGCGATTAAATCAGAGGTACTACATAATTTAATTTCCTTTCCTGTGACAAATTAACTAGAGTAATTACTCCACATACATTACTTCTGATAGGAACCCCAGACACATGTCTAAACGAACCTCAGGTAAATATGCACTGGCATAGTGAAACCGAGCTCCTAGTCGAAGATCGGGAATACCATCTCTTTCTCTCATAACCTTCGGAAGATTAGATTCTCAACATCAAGAAAATGTTAGGTTTAACCTTAGAACAAAAATGACTAATGGATAATACATTTCAACAAAAGAGTTTTAAAACAGTAGAGGCATAAGCAAAACTAGGATGAAAGTGGCAGAAGAATTCAATTGTTTTAGCCTCTTTGATGGGAGCAGTAAAACTTATAACATATTTGATATAACCAAATAAAAGGCCAGAAAGATTTACAATCTCTTGCCTCAGGCCGGACATCAATCAGTACAGCATTTTCCTTCCCTGTCAAAAGCTCCAATGATGACTCAGGAGATAAATCTCCAGAGTAACCACCATAAGTCCACAGCCAGTAAAACACCCTGCACAAATCTGATAGAAGATATAAATTTCCCATGCAATTGATGACTTATTTTCCTAACATGAATGGTAAAATAAATCATTCTTAAGAACCAAAGGATATCCATACCACAAGGTGGTCAAGGTGCTGAGGAAAAGAACAAATGGAACAATAGGATCATTAGGACCCAAGCCAAGGATTCTTTCCAATCCCTCAATGGCAACGGAAACCTGCTTACATTATACCTAAATTCAGTGCTCACCTTCAACATATTTATTATCAATTACATACTGTTACAAAATCTCCATGGAAAGATGTGATGACTCATGGCACCAGCAAGAAAAGATAAACTACGTGAGGTTTGGATTCTTTCAAAATCAGATATTCATTTGTGCAATATCCCAATAGGTCTGATGAAGATTTCTCACCATTGCTGATTATTTACTAAAAAGAATCTCACATGGAATCCTGTCAATAAATCATCTGAAGACATAAAGCAATGAAACTGATATGTATCCCGCTTTAAAATATTACCTGCTGTAAAGCAGAGCCAACAGGCCTCAAAAATTTTACTGCTGTCTCTTCAGACAGATTAAGAGCATCCCTGATTTCTGGAGGAAGCAATTCTTTGGTGGTCCCGTAAGAGTAAACAACAAAAGAAGCACCATTGGTTATAGAATCTTCAAATGCAACAATTGTACGTCTCAACACATCAACAGCAACAACAGTTGCTTTACTTGAGGCTTCCTTTAAGTCAGTTGAAAATATGGTCATCTTGTCACCAGCCAATTCTCCAGTTCGATCAACACTTGAAAACACTCTACTAACAGCATTATCAACAGCTTCTGAAGTACTTTTAGTGATAGATGTTATAGACGAAGTTATTGAATCTAGTGAGCTTTTAAGTGCACTTTCTCCTTTATTTATTGAAGAACTGAAGGATTCACTAACTCCAGCAAGAAAATCATCAAAACTACTTTGCACATTGGATATTGAATCATTAATGTTCAGAGAGTCAGCTACTGAACTGGGATTCTCGGGTGTCAATTCAATATTTGGCATGGTTTGAGGTTCCAGAGGTTCAGTCAAATTATCTGTATTTTCAGTCATTTGGTCTGTAAAGCCCATTAGTCCCTCTTCCCCAGTAGATAAGCTAGAATCATCTACATATTTCAGTTCTCCACTTCCTGTAGGGTGTGGCTCATTTGTCAGATCAACTGAATAACTCCAGGCACTAGATGGCTTGCATTTAACGTCATCTAATTCATTTGGACAGGAATTAATGAAACCGATGGAGCCTAATTGACCATTTCCAACAGAGCTAGAGTATAAAGACTTTGTAGCTTGTGTTTTAAAGCAAATTCTCTGGGGATGAGTTCCACTTGCCAAGCCAAAAGCAATCCCGTCTTCCACTTTACATTTGGATTCAATATCCTTCCTAAAGGAAGAAAAGGATTGTGAAGCTCCATGAAATGATATCTGCCAAGTAAAACAAGAAAAAGTTTTAACACGGACATGCACAATATGGCCATCAAGTTCTTAGTGGCAAGAAGTAGTTCCATGCCAGATTCTCATGAATCGGATGCTCTAAAATGTCTAAGTCAATTCTTATTGTATTATAAATCTTATTGAAGAAAATTCTGAACCAGGAAGTATGATACATCTGCATATGTTATAGCAGCAAAAAAAGAAGTATTTGTAATCAATCATGCAACAAAATCCACAACATCATTGTGGATTGATTTCACAGAATATAACTAAGAGACTAACTGAAGGACAATATTCATTCCAGCTATTAGCAATATCTCTGCAAGTAACTGACTTTTTCCTTGAAGTTGCATGACATATTTTCTGCAAGATCCTTGAAAGAAATATGTGTCCAACCGAAGAATAACCAATACTTATCAATAAAATGAAAAATCCCCAAGTTCACCTAATCAAACTCTCAATTGTTTCTCAACTTAAAGACCAATTAAAACTAACTAAACACAATCATTTATGTGATCCCAACCTAATGAAATCAACAGAAAATCAGTTATTCCTGAACTGTCCATTCATTGCCTAATTTAATGAACTGTTAGAGCCTAGAATCAATCAGATAGAAGTTAAATAATATAGAAAGTGGAACCTCAAAGCTCACCAATGAATGAGAACAGTTTGATGTGGCTGAGCAAACCGGCAACATTGTCATTTTAACACAAGATCAACCTCAGAAGATTCACCAAACTCTTATCTGTTTAAATTCAAAACAGATGCATCAAAAAAATGAACAAGCAATCTAATTGAAATTTAAAATGTAACGAAAAATGTTCCAATTTGAATCAACAATGAGCTAAATATCAATAGGCCATTTTAATTTCTGAAATTTAATTCTTTTAAGCAGGTTTCTTGAAATTCTATCTAGTCAGCAAAATGATAATTAATTGAAACCAGAATTTCACAGAAACAAAAACAACTTGTTGGGATCTAATAGCTTAAAAACGCAATCATTATTCCTTTATAATTCACAACAAGAAGCACAAATTATTTTCAAGTGGGTTCTTGAAATTGAAGCTCTAGTATCACTGTGATAAACAAAAATAATAATAAAGCATCAAACAAAATGAGACTTACCACAAATACCTGCTTCACAAAATTTGGATCAAAACCAAGCTAAAAAACACCAGACCCATTTCAGTTTCTAGTGGGCTAATGCAATGAACAAGAAAAATTGTGATAAAAATAACTCATTCAGATGGCATTAACAGTCTAACTAAAAATCAATTTTACCAGGGAAAAAGACGAGATCTGAATGCATGGAAAGAACATCAATTATTGAAGTAGGCTCTACTTTTTTTTTCTGAATTATGTTGTATATGATTACTGAATTTAAAATGTTGGAATTAGTCTGCAACAAAAGCTAAAATACCACTAAACTTGTGTCCCAACGAGCTCAATGAAAACCAAAATTCATTAATGCAGTAAAACATGGGAATTCTTAGATAACTAAAAGAAACGACATAATCCCATTAAAATTCATCACAGAGTGATCAAAACCTGAACTTTGTATCATGGAATTTAATCATTAGTACCAGTAAACAAATAAAATTAAGCTAAAACTTACATCATTTCAATGGCGTTTTTACTTGAAAAAGAAAACAATAACAACCAAGCTGAAAATGGATACTGGAATGTTTTAAGAGAAGAGCTGTATAAATAAATGAAGAAGTTATGAGAAAAGACAAAAGCAGAAATCGTGTGGCTTGTCAAAAGCCGTTAGCTTCATCTCTTGTGGCTCGTCCTTGCCTCTCATTTTTGTTCTGTGGGGACAAATTCCTGATTTTATGATTTTATCAAAAAGCTACTCTTGAGTCCTGACCCCCCCCAATTCTTTCATTTTGCTTGGTTGGAACAAATTCCGGATTTTGTGGTATTTTCAAACAAATGATGCCGCATTTATTTATTTATATTTTAACCCACAATCTTCTTCCAACATTGCCATTGTCGGCAATCCTTCTAATATTTCCTTTTCTTTCTAACCACACCCTCGACTCCAACAATTTCATGCACAAACACAACTTAAATTTATTTTCTTTCAAAATTTAGTGAGATAAAAATTCAATTTTTTGAACTCTTATTTATCTAATTTAATTTATATTAAAAATAGTAAAAACCTTCTATGATGTAAATTCCAAGATGTCAAATAGTAAATTTGGATAACAAATATTTATATTTTAATTTATATAAATAAATATATAGTATTACATAATTAATTAAGTATTTTATCGATAACGAGTAATTATAAATAATATATTAAAATTTACCCAAAATTCATTCGTTATTTGGGTCTTCATATTTCATATTATGTGCTTTAAGATCCATTCAATATAATTTATTAAAAAAAAATTTAAATCATGCATTATTAGAACTTTTAAAAGTAAAATTTTTGTTAAAAAAAAATTATTAGTTATTTAAATATCAAGCACACATTTTGAAAAATATATATAATTTTTAATGATCTATAAACTCTAAGAATTTGAGTATTATAAGTAGTTTATTTTATTTTTAATGATCTTTGTTTCTTAATCATAAAATTTATTTTAGGCAATTACATATTTTTGTTTAATCAAATAATTAATTTTTTATTATTATTATTATTATTATTATTTTATAATTGCGCACTCTGACCCTATGTCTTTACTCCCTTATGGTTGAATGCTAAATTAATGTGAGAAAAAAATTAATTTATTTATTTTTACTTAAAATACATTATTTTGATAAAATAAAAACTAAAAATTTATTTGTTCATAAATTTTATTTAAAGAAATCGACAAAAAAAATTATATTTCATCTTTAATCTTATTAGAGTGATTTATCTCAATATTGAAAAATAAAATTATAAGATTTTTTTTATTTTTAATCATGTTATTATAATTATTGTATATATTTTATGAATTATATTTTTTAAAAATAACTTTTATATCCTTTTCAATACATATCTTAATTTATAAATTCAATATTTGTCTTATTTAATTTTTCATGTTAATAATTATCACAAATCTGCCAACATTTTCTTTTTCTCACTGCATTATCCATTTGAATTGACCGTTTACCCATTGATTGACTCGATGTATCTGCTGACCTGGTAACATGTAATTGGCCAACATAAAGCCCATACCTGGACTCACATGCTGTTGATCTTAACTCTCACGTTGTCTTCTTCATCGTCCTTTTAACAGTGGCTTGTGTCTTCCTGAATCTCCCGCATTTCTATTTCCACCATTCCACTGTCCGGTCAGGTAAGTTCCTCGAGCGATTAATTGGTCAAATCTCCATTTCTGCAATTTCTCGTGTGTTCTTACTTCAATTTCTTGTCTCTTCGTAAGTTCGCGCATTGAGTAGCTTTTAGTTAAAGAAAAACAAGAATTGTTTTCATTTCTTGTTCGTTTCTTTACAATTCGTAAGTGTTTTCATGTTTTCTGAATCGCAATTTCTTGCTTTTGTTTGAGATCTCGGAACTGAATGGGTTATTACAAATCATATATCGTTACATGTTTATATTTTGGTTGGGTTTGATCAGGTAATTGGATCGTGAAACTCGTCTTTTTGAAGTGAATAAGCTTTTGAAGAGCTCATGGAATCACCTGGTGAGTCATTGTAAACGATGTTGCATTGAGCTTATGTATTTCTATCTGGTTTACTTCTTGTTATAGTCTAAGTTAGACAAATTCGATTCATTTGCTTAATTTTGTGTTTTGATTTGGCTAGAATGTTAGCTCTGACTACTATTTATTTCATTTTTATTCAACTCTTATTTAGGTAGTTTTAATTTGTTTTTGAAAAATTGTGAAGGATAATGTTAACAGGGATTACGATATAATTTTGCTTCTCCAAAATTAGTAAATGATGAACACTATGTATTTGCTCATTTTGAATCCCAAGGGGTGAGTGGTTTGTCAGGCCTGTAGTTTATTCCGACAAGGTTTTGAGTTTGATAACTCGGACCACCTGCTTGGAGAAAAATTGTTAGTTCTGTTTTTCTTAAAGATTATCAGATGTGGGCCCTAGTTGAGGACTTTGTTAAGTGGGTTGATGAGGGGATTTTTGGGTTTTCAAAAAGAAGACAAAAAGTTGTTTACCTCATTTTGTGCAAGTTTGTTTATCAATTTTGTTTTCTATTGTTTGTGTTACAGTTAGTGGTTCAAGAGAGACATCTGTTATTGTTGCTACATTAGATAGTGGTGAAGTATATATTATAGTCAGCTTGTTTTCTAGGACCGATACTCAGGTGATATATGTTGACCCAACAACTGGTGCACTTCACTACCATGAGAAATTGGGATATGATGTTTTTAGATCTAAAAATGAAGCTTTAGAATACTTAACAGATGGATCGGGATGGGCATGTAAGAGTACAGTTTCTGCGTGAGCAATATTGGGTTATGCTGCCCTAGGAAGCTTTGGGTTGCTTTTTGTTGCAACAAGGTTAACTGCCAGCATTCCAAATTTGGTAGAGAGCCAATGGATCAAAATATCACTTCAAAATCCTCAACCCCAGGGTAAAGGAGAAGTAAAGAATGTTCAAGAATCGACAGATCTTGAAATTGATGGGAAGCACTACTTTTGTCATATGAGAGATATTACTCGACCTTTCCCCAGTTGTATGCCTTTGCTAAATCCCGACGAGGAGTTTGTTTGGAATGGATGGCTTTCAATGCCTTTTAAAAACATTGGGTCGGCTCAGCATTGTGTCATTCTTCTGCATGAAATGTAATGCTATTTGGACTCAAAAATGTTTATTCAAAATTTCAAAACATCATGAATGAAATTTTCAATCCTTACTCTCAATTCTTAATAGTACATTGATGATATATTAATCTTTTCAAAGTCCATAGAACAATATTTTAAACATCTACAAATTTTCCTTTAAGTAGTCAAAAAGAATGACTTAGTAGTGTCGGCCGCTATGATAAAATTATTTCAAACAAAAATTAGGTTCTTAGGTCATGAAATTTATCAAAGAACTATTCAACCTATCAATAAGACCATAGAATTTGCATCCAAATTTTCAAATGAAATCAAAGATAAGACCCAATTATAGAGGTTTTCAGGTTCCCTCAATTATGTTGCAGATTTTTTTTAAAACATTAGACAAATTTGTGAACCCTTGTACAAGAGATTATAGAAAAATCCAGTCCCATGGACAGATCAACATATCAAAATAGTCAAATTAATTAAAGATAAGGTTAAAGTTATTCCATATTTAGCCATCCCTAATTTTAATATTTTTTTGATAGTAGAAACAAATACTTCAGATATAAGATATGGAGGAATTTTGAAACAAAGAATAGAAGGATCAACAAAGAAGTCAATAGTTAGGTATCATTCAGGAATTTAGCTTGGATCTTAAAAGGATTACCCAACCATAAAATAGAAATTTTATCAATTGTTTTTTGTATCATAAAATTTCTAAATGATTTATTCAATAAAAGTTTTCTTCTCCGAATTAATTGCAAATCTACAAAAGAAATTTTAAAAAAAGATGTCAAAAATCTTGTTTCAAAATAAATTTTTGCCATATGGCAAGCAATTCTTTCAAACTTTGACTTTCAAATCACCTATATAAAGGGAAAGACAATTACCTTCCAGACTATCTTATCAGAAAATTTTTACAAGGCAAGAGTGATCCAAACACTTAGTGATTGAGGGATATGGCAGATAAAAAAATTATGAGAGCCTTAGATTATACAAGAAAGATTCAATTGATAGATAAAGCTCCTATTGTCCCATTTTCTCAATTCCTTTCTCTTTCTTATTCTCAATTATTAAAATCTTAACTAGGGTTATCTAGCCAACCTGAGGCATCTATTGTATTGATATTGAACAGCCCTAGTAACATTGTTAATTTTTTATTGATTTGATCCAATAAATCTATTTTTGAAAAAGTAATTGGCACTTGCTTGATTTGGCTCTGATACCAAATGAAATTCAGGATATTTTAAAATCTAAAAGAATTGAAGAAAATAGGGTGGAGATGATAAAATTATAGTAAATAAATGCACAGATAATAAAATTAATGATAAAGATGAAATTGTGGAGAACAAATTTCAATTGAAAAATTTAGATGTTGATAATTGAAATAATAGAAAATGTATTCATGATTGTTTTTTAAATTGATGATATGATTAATTTTGATTTTGAAATAACATATTGGAGTGAAAAATTGAAATAAAATGCGATAATCGACAAATATGACATAAAAACTTGAAATTGGAATTTTAAATTTATGCTCAATTTCATATGCAATACGCAGAAAAACCATTTTAAAAACAGAAATTTTATTAAAGGATGAGAATACAAGAAAGATGTTTTCAAATATAATTTTTTTATCTCCTTAAACGGACGATTGAGTACAAATATATAATAATACAAAACTAACTATTACAATAAATTATTGAACTTGAATTATTGAGACACTAAAATTTTTTCGTCTTTCGTTGAATAATTGATTTTGAATGATGAGAAATCTTGACTAAGTAATCTTGTTTTCTTATTAACAATTGAACCACCGAAAGTTGAATTGTCGTTTTAGTATAATGGAGTATCTTTGTGGGTCCTATGTGAATTATGAAGTATCTAAAATATCTTCCTTGAATTAATAGCCTTCTTGAAAAGTTGTCTTCAATCTTACCTTCTTGTAATGATTGTTGTTGAGTAATTAAATTTATACCTTTAGAAAATAAAAAGGTTTCGAGAAAGTGGTTCTCCAACTGGATCAAAAATTTGATTACAACTAGTTAAAATCTCTTCACTATTTTCTTTCATTTGCTTGATTAATTTGTTAAACATTTTTATATATATTTATTTTTTTTCTTTCTATCTTTTGAGGTTGTTGTCTTGATCTTGCTGGTTAGAGTATACGGCAAAGCAGCAAGAAGACAAGATTGAAGACAATTTTTCAAGAAGGCCATTAATTCAAGGCAAATTCAAGATATTTCATCATTCACATAAAGCTCACAAAAATGCTTCATAATACCAAAACGATAATTTAACTTTCGGTGGTTCAATTATTCATAAGAAGATAAGGTCATTTAGTCAGATTTCTCATCATTTAAAATCAATTATTCAAAAGAAGGCGAAAGGCGAAAGACTTTTAGTGCTTCAATAATTAAAGTTTAATAATTTATTGTAACAGTTAGTTTTGTATTACTATATATTTATACTCAATCTTCCGTTTAAAGGGATAAAAGAACTATCTTTGAAAATATCTTTCTTGTATTCTCATTTTTTAATAACATTCTTGTTTTTAAAATGGTTTCTTTATGCATTTTTATATGAAACTAAGCATGAATTTGGAACTCCAATTTCAAGTTTTTATATTCCATTTACCAATCATCGCATTTTATTTTAATTTTTTATTTCAATATATTATTTTAAAATCAAAATTGATTATATCATCAATTTAGAAGATAATCATGAATACATTTTCTATTATTTTAATTATTAACATCCAAATTCTCTAATTGAAATTTGTTCTCCACATTTCATCTTTATCATTAATTTTATCATCTGTGCATTTGGCCTTGTAATTTTAGCTTAAAATCAAAGAATCTCAATGTGTATTGTTGATGTAACCTGTTAGATTATTGTCTCAACTTAAATTCCATGTGTTATTAGTATTTCTTTTCAAACAATAACAAATATCACTTCAAAATCCTCAACCCCAGTGTAAAGGAGAAGTAAAGAATGTTCAAGAATTGACAGATCTTGAAATTGATGGGAAGCACTACTTTTGTCAGACGAGAGATATTACTTGACCTTTCCCCAGCCGTATGCCTTTGCTAAATCCTGATGAGGAGTTTGTTTGGAATGGATGGCTTGCAATGCCTTTTAAGAACATTGGGTTGGTTCAGCATTGTGTCATTCTTCTGCAGGTTCTTCGCACTTGGTATCTTCAAAATTGATGCTCAATGAATTTTTCTTATTCCCCATCCTCTTCCATTCTTCCACTCAATTTCTTTTATAAATGATCTTTTGAAAGTCTATTGCCATTACATGTGATTGTAAGATGTTCCATTCTGAACATGATATACTTATTATTGCTTATTACCTAACCATTAGAAGAATGGATACTTGTAGTAACATTTCTCATGTGCCAGCTACAAACTTCGAATAGGCCACTAGTATTTGCCAATATGACGAACTTACTTTTGTGGAGGTCAATACTGGCAAAAAAATAAAAATAAAAAGTGAAAGAAAGAAGCTTGACAGATTTTAAACATCACATATCCCATTTCCTCTATCAATGCCCGCAACCTTTAACTTCCAATATGAAATCATAGAAATCTCAATCCAATAATCATAGGCCATTCTAGAGTCAATATTGCATACAAAACCTTCCTTCCCTGGCTTTCTATGCTTGATTATGCTGTTAAGCTATTGTTGCTTCTTCCAATTATTCTTACTGTTATGCATGCTTCCATGGTAATTGAACTGTGAATTACTCGTGCCAAGCATGCGATATAAAAAGAATATGTTAATACTGCTTTCACTGGATATTAATGTATAGGGCTTTGCAGAATGTCGAAATTTTGGAAGCTCAGGTCAACTAGAAGGGGTTGTTGCTCTTATAGCTTGTCGTAGTAGGCTGCACCCTGGCACTCAGTACTTGGCCATAGGGATAAATTCATGTTGTAACACGGGTAAGATAATATATTAACATCTCCAGGCATGGAAATTGCATTTCCCTTGTTCAAATTCATAGGTTGTTCTGTACAGTGGTGAAAAAATGAGGAATCAGTTGGGGTAATCTTTGACCTGCCCCTCCGTTGAGTTTATTCTAATTTTACAATGCATTGTGATTGATATCATGCTATTACGAGGAAAATAGTGATATTTATGGCAGAAAATTGACCGTGGAAAGTATTGATTCTATTTGCTTGAAAGATGAATTACAGAACTATTGGACGTTTATCATGCGATCCATTGCTCGTTTAATTGTCTGTTTTTCATCTCAACTGTTTTTGATATTTTGAATGATTTTCTTCTCTGAAATATGAAAAGAATTTGCATATGACAGGAAATGAAGTAGAGTGTGAGCAGCTTGTATGGATACCTAAAAGGTCTGCTCAGAGTGTTCCTTTCAATACGTACATTTGGCAACTGGGCACAATTCCAATGTGGTGGGGTGCAGAATTAAAGCTCACTGCAGCTGAAGCAGGAATTTATGTTGCAGATCAGGATCCTTCTGAAGGAAGCCCTCAGTATTATCAGAGGTTAAGTAACTGATATGATGCTCGAAACTTTGAGTTAGCTGTTGGGGAAAATCAGAAGGCAAAACCTTTTGTTCCAATTGTATGCATTCACTTTCTAAGGAATGGAGAAGGAATGTCGGAATCTATTTTAGTTCAGCATTTTGAGGAATCTTTGAACTATATAAAGATCAACCGGAAAACTTCCTTATACTCAAATTGTTCTAATAAATTATGACTGGCATTTCAGTATAAAACTGAAAGGTAAACAAGTTACAATTGAAGGATTATGGAAACATCTAAAAGCACCCACTCAGACCATAGGTATTTCTCAAGGGGATTATTTACCATCATGTCAATGACTTAATGATTGCAGAGGTGAAGTCATCTGCAATGATGACTTTGCCAGTGCTTTTTGCTTAAGATCCCATCAGAATGGAGTGATACGTTTCAACTGTGCAGACTCTCTCGATCGCACCAATGCTGCCAGTTATTTTGGTGTTCTGCAAGTTTTTGTGGAGCAATGTAGGCGGCTTGGGATCTCCCTCGATTTGGCATTTGGTGATCAGCCAGCTAATAACTATGGTGGATATACTGCTCCGTTGCCATGAGGATGGGAGAAACGAGCAGATGCAGTGACAGGGAAAACATATTATATCGAAAACAGCACCAGGACCACAACATGGTTTCATCCATGTCCAGATGAACCCTGGAAGAGGTTTGACATCACATTTGAGGAGTTCAAGCGATCAACAATTTTATCACCAGTATCACAGCTGGCAGATCTTTTTCTGCTTGCTGGTGATATTCATGCAACCCTTTATACTGGTTCAAAAGCTATGCATAGCCAAATTCTTAATATATTCAATGAAGAAACAGGAGGAAAGTTCAAACAGTTTTCTGCAGCACAAAATATGAAAATTACTCTGCAGAGAAGACACAAAAATGCAGTAGTGAATAGCTCTCGTCAGAAGCAGCTGGACATGTTTCTTGGCATGAAGCTCTTCAAACATCTTCCATCTGTCTTAATTCAACCTCTAAATGTATGATGCTGAAGAATTTCAGTATTAGCTAAGCATAATCTGAGTAGAATGGATTATTGGTTTTCATGAGAGATTCAGATATTATTAGATTAACATGTTACTGCTAAATTAAGCCTTCCTACCTTCTGCATACTTTTAAATTATACCGAAGGCATTTCCTGAGCTACATCAATCTCCTTTTCTTTTCAGATGCTGATCACTAATGGTTGAAAGTCAATTGTTGTGTAGTTAGATGATTTAAAGCTTCTTTTAAACTTTTAAGTCAGATGGCTAACTTGGAATCACCTGTTGCATCCCAGGTTGATTTGGATTTTCGTTATTTCTCTTTGGAAATTCTTTGTCAATCTTTTAGATTGAACAGCGTTCCTCGTATGATGATCATTTTTCAAGTCATGACCAATGAGAACTTGTTGCAATTGAACAACTCTTTAGTACTAATGAAAATTATTCACGTTTTGAAACAGCATTTTAAGGGAGTATGATTGATGGACTGTTACGTACATGCTGATCATTGCAGGTTCTTTCTCGACCATCCAGTTTCTTGCTTAAGTCAGTTCCTAACATGTTTCCAAGTTCAGATGGTGGAGCTACTCTTCTAAGCTGCAAGAGAAAAGACATGATCTAGGTATGTATTGCAACTGCAAAATAGTCCTTTGTTTGACTGGTAAATTCTCATATTATCTTCTTAGTTCTCAATTTTTCCGGTTCTTATTGGAATTCATGCATTTTTGTTCTCAGGTTTGCCTGCAAGCTGCAGATGTGGTTGAACGTTTTATCTATCTTGGGGAGCCTTGTCATGTCTGTCAGCTTCTTCTCCCCATATCTCATGGTGCAGATGATTCAACATATCCATCAACGGTGGATGTGAGAACAGGACCCTACTTAGACGAGCTTAAACTGGTTTTGGAGGTTTGTATTGTCTCTAATGTACATCTTGCTTTCCAAATTTTTGAAGAATTTGCTCTTTGTTGGTAAATTTCATGCAATTTAGAAGTGATAATCTTACCTTCAGAGGACTAAATTATTGGCATCACAGCAGTGTGCGGGTACCATACTGTGTCAAACACAACTTAGCAAACAAATTGTCTGTATGCCTTTATGTCATCTGTTGATAGTCGAAATGGAGATTGGTTGGTGGTGATACTGATTAATGCTTTTTGGTGGGTTGTAACGAAAAGAAATGAGCTAGTTGTTCATATTAGTTAGACAGGTCAATAGCTATAAGAGGAAGTTCATTGTCATGTGGTTTAGAAGAAGTAAGGGATGTAATTATAGAACTGGATGTATGACAGTGTTGACACAAGTGCTAGCAATTAATCATGTGATTCTAAAGTTTAATGGATAAAATATTGTTGTAAACATAGAGGTTAAATGGAGATATGTTGATTGATTGCATTTTAGAAATCAGAAAGGAGTTAGAAGATGATTGGCCCTTGTCATGCTTAAGCTGTGTCTAAATTAACTGGCCTGTGCCATGCTTAACTTGTGCTTCTCTAATTGTTGTATAATCGCATGTCTGCTCATAAGCTGGGAAATAGAAGGATATTGGTAGATTGACATCCAACTTAAAATTTAGGTATGCCTTTTGAACATGAATTCTGAAATAGTTTGCACTTGGCATGGTAGAGGGAAAGGATCCATTTAGCTGAGAGTCTGAGACTACAAGTTCTAGAATGAGGCTTCAGATTTGTAAATATGTAATAAAACATGGCATGTAGAAGAACTATCTAGTCTTAGACATATTCCCTCAAATTAGACATGTATGATGAATAGTGCCTACGATTCTTTTGTACTATAAATTTGCAGAAATAGATTCTTGATGAATTGACATCATGTACAAACATAACATTTTCTTTCATCTAATTTGTATTAGCTTAGATGGGATAAGACGTGTTTTTTTTTTGGTGTCATGCCTTTAGTATTGGTTTTTCTTTTTAAAATTTATTTTAATTTTCCTTTGGGAAATTTCAAGAAAATATGAAATGTATGTGACATACAAGTTCTAGCAATTTGAAATCCTAGAACTTTGTTGACAGGGTGCTTCCATACCTCACTGTGGAAATGGGACAAACCTTTTGATTCCATTACCAGGATCAGTTAGTGCTGAGGATATGGCTATTATTGGAGCTGGTGCATGACCTCATGATCAAGATGCATCAACCATTCCATTGTTGTATGATTTTGAAGAGCTAGAGGGAAAGTTGGACTTTCTTACTCGTATCGTGGCGCTTACCTTTTATCCTGCTGTTTCTGGAAAAAGCTCCATGACTCTTGGTGAGGTAGAAAACATTTTCAGAAATATGTTAGTTGATGTATTTATGTCTTTTGTTCCCAAATAAGTATATCAGACCATGAGCTTTGTGGAGTGGGTTTGCAACAACTGCTGCTGGGTGATAACTCAGTTGTTAATTTACTACAGATAGAGATCCTTGGAGTTTCTCTTCCATGGAGGGAGTATTCAATAACGAAGGCCCTGCTGCAATATTAATTGAGCTTGCCAAAAAGTCTCATAAAGAAATTGATTCTTTTTTTTCAAATAGAGTTAGAAATCCATTCTCTTTTTTCAAATAGAGTTAGAAATCCATTCTCTGACACTGCATTATCCAACCAAAATGGATCAACATCAGTGCAAACAAGTGGTCCCACTGATCCCTCGGTTGACCTTTGAACTGGAGGGGACAAGTTTTCTCATCCTCTTTCTGAGCCGGTAACGAAAAATGACACATATGAGGGGGTTGACTTGCTTGATTTCTTGGACTAATCTGTTGTTGAATATCATGATGTGGAAACTGATCATCAAACCTCTTCAACTCAGGATAAAAGGCCTCGAGATAGAGGTGCCCAGCAGTACATAAACTGTCTAAAATCCCTTGCCGGACCACACATGGTATATCACTGCTCTCTATATGTTGGTCTCGGCTATAAAGTTATAGCAATTTATAGTTTTATGGAGTAAATTCTAGGTCTGTAAATTCTTCTTCATATATCTGTAGAACTTATTAATCAGAGTTCTCTTATAATGGTTTGACACTGAACATACTCTGTTTTTAATTTCTTTGTCCCTTTCCTGGGTTTAATCATCATTCAATTCTAGTTGGTAGTTCCATCTAGTTTTTAATCATCCTTGATTGTGAATGTAAAGGACAAATTCATTGTTCTGACTCGTATTCTCACATTTTATGGAATATTGCATGTTGATTGATGGAAAAGTTTTGTATGTTAATTCAACCTGATGAGTTTAAAATTGATCTTTATGATTCTGTCAACTTTTCAGGAAAGAAAACCAGAACTCATGGAAGCAATGAAGATTGAAATTGAACGTCTACAGCTGAATCTTTCTGCAGCTGAAAGGGATAGAGCTTTTCTGTCAGTTGGAATTGATCCGGCCTCTATAAATCCAAATCTTTTACTTGATCAATCTTACATGGGAAGACTGTGTAGGCTAGCAACCACCTTGCATTACTTGGCCAAGCTGCCGTTGAAGACAAAATCGTTGGTTCAATTGGCCTTGGAAATAGTGATGATATTGCTTTGGGCTTCTGGAATATTTCTAGAATTGGGGATAGCTGTTCTGGTGGCCGGTGTGAGGTCCGTGCAGAAACTAAGGCACCATCTCTTTCATCCTTTACAATGTCATCTGCTGGAGCTCCACAATATCTTTTATTGTGTTCTCAATGTGAAAGAACAGTTTGTAAAGTTTGTTGTGCAGGAAGAGGAGCTCTACTGTTTTCAAATTATAAATCAAGGGAGTTGACCAATTACAATGGCTACTCGAGGCAGGGTGGGTCAAGCCATGGCAACCAGGTTGATGTATCTGCCAATTGTTCACTAACACTGGATGGTGTTATCCGTAAACAGTGTTTCCATGAGATT
The DNA here is from genome assembly GCA_032402905.1 of Khaya senegalensis. NCBI lineage: Eukaryota > Viridiplantae > Streptophyta > Magnoliopsida > Sapindales > Meliaceae > Khaya > Khaya senegalensis. The sequence continues at coordinate 7,518,240 of CP135541.1, forward strand.
GTGCTTGATGCATTAATGTTGGACTATGTTAGGGTCTTGATTAGCTTGCGAAGAAGTGGCCGTGCAGACAATGCAGCATATAAAGCTTTGAATGAGGCTGAAGGATCTTGCTTAAAGGATAGTCTCTCTGAAAGGATTCAGTCTTTTGATGGTGTGCGAGCTGTTACAGTCCTTCCACAATTATTTGGTGAGCAGGAATCACTTTCTGAATTTCCATTTGCAAGCTTTTTACACTTGGTATGTTCTTGGTTTGTATTCAGTTCTTGTCATATGTGTCTCCTTTTTTTTGTGCAAGCTCCTTAAACAATTTGATTGGATTTTTCAGAATTACCTATGCCAAGTGTAGCCAAGAATGATCTAGAATGCTTTCTTTTCTAGAATAGAGTCAAGGGGACCTCTAGATTGCTTTCCATTTCTAACTATAATCAATACCCTGCATTTGCACCCATACCATCTTTTGTTGAACCATGTGACACATTGTATCATGTCTCTTCTCTGGTATCTTCTGTTATCTTAGTGAACAAGGAAGAAAGCCTATCTGAAGTAGATGGACTGAATTTGAATATTTTGAACCACATTAAATTCATTACATATGTGCATTGAATCCATGTAATTGTTCTTATTTCTGATGGTTAGACTTGGCTCATGGACTCATTGATTTGTAATTTAGTTGACAGTTGAGTGTTGGAGGCCTAATCTGCATGGTTTCAGAATTGGGCTGGGATGTTTGTAGCTACAGTTACGTCACCTTTTTCCTCTCTTGGGTGGAAAATCATTTTCTTTTCATGATTAAATTTGTAGAAAATATGTTTTAGTGTTTTTGGTTTATGATATATATGTTGAACTTTCCTCCCATGCATCTTTGGGAATCGCTGTCTGGTATAATTGCTCAATTGAGTCAATTTTTGGGAAGCCTGAGTGGGTTCCACAGGGTATGTGATATTTGAGGTTGGTTGTTGGAGGAAAGCCTAAAGAAGCTGAAAATCCATTACAAGTAATTGCTCCTGCATTATCTTGTGCCACCTCTGCGCTATCAAATCAAGTGCCTAGTAGTTTCATACTGTGCTTAATTGGAACTTCTTTTAGCTTAGATGGTTTGTTTTATATTAGATTCCTTGGTGCAATTGTAGGTTCAAACAGCAAAAGATTCAGCTCCAGCTTTGTCTCTACTTGCTCCATTGAGTTTTGGATCACGACACTCAAACCGGAGAGTTCCTCCTAGTACTACTTCTGTTGATTTTGCTATTGTTCTCTGTACTCTTTCTGATGTCAGTGGGGTTATCTTGCTGGTTAGTCCATGTGGCTATTCTGTGGATGACACTCAAATAGTAAGTGCACTCAAATAGTAAGTGCAATTATCTTTTCCTTATTTCCTTATTGTTCATTAAATTTACTTGTATGCCAAGTGGCCCCAATAATGAAGCCCAGTTTCAGAGGTCGTGGCATCACATCCACCTGTCGTAGTCAGGTGATCTTAGCAAATACTGAGGAAAGGTGAATAAAGAATATATATATGTATACAACCTCAGCCACTGTTTACTCTGCTTATCTTGCATATATATGGTGTTTGAAGAAATCGGAAGACATCTTTCCAAAATGCTCTTAATCGTAAAAAGACTCTTGCATCTCACCATCTTCACAGTTAGTGGCAGACAGGATTTAGTTTCATCTAGGATAGTTTATAATTATTAAAAAATTTCCATTTTACTGGTTATTGATGACATACCTTAATATGCACTGGAATTGCTATAAATCTATTATTTAAAAGGAGCACAAAGAAAATGAACTAGCGGGTATCAATTAGCTTAGCAGTTCAGGTTGTTGTAAGTATACGATAGCTCTTTGAATGCTCTTCTACCATATTTGAGAGCACAAATATGTTGGATATGGAAACACTATCCTCTGTGGTTAGGCATTCATGAAGGTGGTTTGAACCTAGGGGTATAATCTGATTGCTTGTAATTTATGTATTTTTTTTTAGTTATTTTCTGTTTAATTGTAACTCTTAAAATTCTTGATCATCTAACTTCCCTTTGAAGATAATAAGATGGTTCACTCTTTTCACATTATAGATTGTAGATCTCAATTTTCTATTGGACTGACATCAACAACATTGTAAATCCATTCTGAAGCCAAGATTGGCATTATGAAATTTGAGTTTAAAATATCCTATTTCACTAGATGTTGGCTAAGATATGAAAAACAAAGTTTGAAAATTGAGGTGAAACAAAGAAAAGGAACGGCAAGAGTTAAAACAGAAAGAAATTTCGCTAACCAGTTCAGCTGTCAACTCTTGTGAGTTTTAAACCTTGAGAGGATCAATTTTCATATCCCAAATTTAGAGCTGTTAAGAGGGAGTGTTGTTATTCTTCATTAATGGCTGATCCCACAAAATTAGAAAAGGAAAATGAAAATACTTGGCTCCTCTCTTAGTCAATGTGCGTATCCCTGGGGTGTGTCATTTAGTTGGTATTTCTAATCCTCTTCTCTGTGGTGTTTAATGTTGCCAAAGTTTGACTCTAGGTTCATATGTTTCTTTGACCTGTTGCTTCCGTTTGCTGTCACAGGTGCCAATCTGGACCAGCAATAAAATCCAAAGGGAAGAAAGGTTGTCCCTGGGAAAATGGGATGTCCGATCCCTGATCACATGGTCTTCGGATTTGTACGGACCAGAAAACTCAGCTAGAGATGATAAATTACCTAGGCATGTAAATTTTACTCTCAAGAATCCTGCTCGGTGCCGCATTATTTGGGTAACACTACGATCTTCAGAGACATGGTTTAGCTTCTCTTAATTTTGGGAGCAACTTCAATCTTTTATCTCTAGAAGATGAAAACCCCTTTGCACAAGTAGAGCGAGGTGCTTCTTTTGGAGTCGCAGTTGAAACTGAACCATGTCTTCATTCGAGACGAATTCTTGTTGTCGTAAAGCCAGTAAAAGGGGAACCTGGGCTTACTTCGCTGAGCTCTGAACAGCTGAATTCTAGAAACTGCTTGGATAGAGCTCCACGGTTGAATAGATTCAAGGTATTAGTTTCTTTCGCTTTCTGCTTATTCAAAAATCCATTTTTCAGCTGTGTGCCTTGTGTCTGATAATCCTTGCCTTATATTTTCTTTCAGGTCCCGATTGAGGCCGAGAGGTTAATGGACAATGATCTCCTCTTGGAACAGTATCTCCCTCCCGCTTCACCTTTGCTTGCTGGATTTCGTCTCGATGCTTTTGCAGCAATAAAGCCTCGGGTTACCCATTTGTCTTCCTCAGATTCAGACATCTGGGACACATCATTAACATTTTTAGAAGGCAGACACATATTTCCAGCTGTGCTGTATATGCAAGTATCCGCACTCCAGGAACAACCCAACATGGTAACTATTGCAGAATATCGACTTCCAGAAACTAAAGCTTGGAGACATTATGGCATTTGCAGATGACCTCTCGGAACAGGATGACTCTGGTTTTAGAGCTCCAGCCGTGGCAGCAGGTTTGTCTTTGTCTAATAGAATCAAGTTATATTACTACTGTAATCCTTATGAGCTTGGAAAATGGGCAAATCTTTCGCCTGTTTGACTAGAGAGAGAGAGAGTTTTGGGTTTGATTTTGATGGGTTTTCTGTTGTCTTTTTTTTTTTGAAATTTTTTCTTTTATATAATCAGAATGTAACAGTGTATTAATTCAATTTTTTTAAAATTAAATCATCAATTAAATTAAATAAAATTTTTTAAATACATTATTCGGTATGTATTCAAGTTTTTGTTTAAATATAGATTTAAAAATAGTAAAATCTCCACAAAATTAGACTGATTTTATCCATAGTATGTTAATTGTGTTTTTGTTTGAGTTAATTAGTTTTCTATTGACACTAAATTGTAATTGAACAATTTAAAGATTAATTTTTGAAAGATTTAACATTTGTTTGGTTATTAGTTTTTTATTTTTATTTTTCAAAGAATGAATTTCTTTACATTAATTAATGCCTTATGCATTAATAAAGAAGCAAAATAGGAACGAGCAATACTATGCTGACTAAAATAGGCACAGCAACACCAAATTTCGGCTCTCACTAATTAAACCCTATCTCTCACTTGGAAAACAAATCTCAGCCGTTAATATAATTTTCACTAAGGTCACTTGTGGTTCTAGGGTTTATGTATCGATCTCCATCCCGACTCCGCACTCTCCCTCCTTAGCGGTCTCCGTCTCTCCTCTCTCTGAACTCGCAGCTCCAGCGATGGTGAGTTTCTTTTGTGTTTGGTAACTTAGAAAATGTGGGAAAATAGTGGTCAAAAAATTTCATGATTTTGAGTTTTAATTTTATATGATATTAAATTGAGACTTTTTCGTACTGTGTGATGTATACAAAGATGCATTAGTTAATTTGTGTTTCTGTTCTTCAAAACAAGTAGTAATTGTTGTTGTTGTTGTTGTGGTGTTGTTTGAATGTTTCATTTTTAGAGTTTTGTTTAATAGGGTATCCTTTTTTTCAGGCCTTCGTGAAGGCTCAGAAATCCAAGGCTTATTTCAAGAGGTACCAAGTCAAGTACAAGAGAAGAAGAGGTATGTATTTTTTTTATATTTATTTATTTCTTTTTTTTGGTTGAATTTGCTTCTTTTTTTTTAGTTATTGATTTATTTGGTTTTGTGCGGTTTCGATGTAGAGGGGAAGACTGATTATAGGGCAAGAATTCGTCTGATTAATCAGGACAAAAACAAGTACAACACTCCGAAGTATCGTTTTGTTGTCCGATTTGTATCCTACAATTGTTGTTTAATTGATAATGTTTTCACTATGCTAAGTTATATTTTGTTCTCTCTGTTATTGTCCTGGATTGTTCTTTACAATGTGTTTGAAGTGCCTGTGGTGCTATCAAAAGTGCTTTATTATAGCCAAAAACATTTTTTTCTCATTTTCAAATACGAATCACTTGAGAGTACATTTTGATTACTTTGCTTTCTTGTAGGTCAAAACAACTCTTAAAATGCTTTTCAAACTGTTTTTTTTTTTTTTTAATGGAAAGAGTATTTTGTTAGAAGCTCTTTAAACATAAGCACTTCCACATGGGCCATTAATGTTTGTAGCTGTCTGCCAGTTATGATCCTTTCTTTTCATGTTACATCTTTAACCTTGGTATTAGACAAACAGGGACATCATTGCCCAGATAGTGTCAGCCAATATTGTTGGTGATTCAGTACTTGCGGCTGCATATTCCCATGAACTTCCTCGTTATGGACTTGAAGTAGGTCTTACAAATTATGCTGCAGGTAACTTAAAACTGGATGATTTGCATGTCCTATTATGTGTAAGTCTTAGGGCATTTATCTCCAAGTGTTAATTCTTAGTTTATATTACCAAATGTGGTCAGCTTATTGCACTGGACTTCTCTTGGCTCGTCGTGTCTTGAAAATGCTTGAGATGGATGATGAGTATGAGGGTAATATGGAGGTAACCTCTTCTGAATATGTTTAATTTCCCTTCTCCTAATCATATTGGGAAAGGAACCTGATTGAAAAAACAACTGTTATACTTTTGAGGTCTTAGCTCTCTAAAGAAGTACTTCTATTTTCAGGCCACTGGTGAGGATTTCTCTATTGAACCAACTGAAAGCAGGAGGCCTTTCCGTGCTCTTCTTGATGTTGGGCTTATTAGGACAACAACCGGAAATCGTGTTTTTGGTGCTCTGAAGGTTTCTTAATCTGCTCGGATATTCTAGTAGTATTAACACCACTTTGTAGTTATGGTCATATATAAATTTATCTTGACAATATTTGTTTACATAATTAGTTTTACTATGAATACGTGAGCCTTATGTTTATGCTGTAATAGTTGCTTTCAGGAAATTAGACCTTTTGGTTTTTTATGTTTGACTCGAATTTGCTTAGCTGTGAAGAGACAAAGGTGATAGGCCCATTTTTATGTTTGTTTACATGATTAGTTTTATTATGAATATGCGAGCCTCATGATTATGCCGTAATAGTTGTCTTCAAGGAATTAGACATATTGGCTTTATGTTTTATTTGAATTTGTGTAGCTGTGAAGAAAAAACTTGATAGGCCCATTTTTATGTTTGTTTATGTGATTGGTTTCATTATGAATAGGCGAGCCTCATGATCGGTAATAGTTGCTTCAAGGGAACTAGACCTTTTGGTTTTTATGTTTTTCTCGAATTTGCTTAGCCATGAAGAAAAAACTTGATAGGCCCATGTTTATGGCAGAAGTATTCACTTGTCCATGTGTATAGTACTATGCACTTGACATTAAGATTTGAGATGTGTTATTGTGAGCTATCAGCATAGCAGTTTTTTGGTCATTGTAGTTTTGGGTTTATGTTTAAATTAAGTGTTTTAATGTTTTGTTATCAAAATTTCAGGGAGCATTGGATGGAGGGTTGGACATTCCTCACAGTGATAAGAGGTTTGCTGGCTTTTCAAAAGACGGTGAGCAGCTGGATGCCGAGGTTCACTGCAGATATATCTATGGTGGGCATGTTGCTGCATACGTGAGGGTATGGCTTACTGTTTCAAGCGTTATCAATAATTATTAGGTTCTATCATTTGATAACCATCTGTTTAGCAATTTATTAAGCTGCATCTTTGTTGTTATTTGTTAGACATTGATGGAAGATGAACCAGAGAAGTATCAATCTCACTTCAGCGAGTATATCAAGAAAGGAATTGATGCTGATGGCATGGAGGGAATGTACAAGAAAGTTCATGCTGCCATTCGTGCGGATCCTACTGCAAAGAAATCAGAGAAGTTGCCGCCAAAGGAGCACAAGAGGTAAAATGCTGACACATGAAATTTTTTATGCATAGTTGTTTATGCATGCCACTTCCTTTAACAAACATATCTGTATAAAATCATGTTTTGTGTGCTGTATATATATGTTAATGTTTTATAATCTTGTGGCTGAAATATTCTTAATTGTGCAAATGTTTGCATAGAATTGAACTAATAATGTGATGCGACCCCACTGATCAGTAAAGTATAAACAGAGCAAGGATTAGAAAAAAGAAAAAAGAAACACCATTTCGCTGTGCTTGTTGAGTTTTCGGCCGAAGTTTCTTAAGTTTTTTACAAGATTGTTGTTATTAGTGGTTGGCTTATTTTTTAGTTGCAATTTATTCCTTGGTAGTGATGGTTTTGTTTCTATCACAGGTACAACTTGAAGAAGCTTACTTACGAGGAAAGGAAAACGAAGTTGATTGAACGATTGCGTGCCCTTAACTCGGCTGTAGATGTTGATGACGAGGATGACGAGTGAAAGTGTCAGCCAGATTTGAGCCTAAATATATTTGTTGCCTACCTTCAGTACACATTTGCCCTTGAAATTCAACTTAGAACCGAATTGTCTCTTTTTTAAGCTATTTTTGGATCTGTTTTGTCATTTTTGCAGCTCAAAGTTCACATTAGATAACAAGATTTTGGAAATTTTAGCTTTTGGTATGAAATGCAATTTCTTTTTTGACTTAATATTAAAGCAGTTCTGCTCTCTTCACAATTTTCTTTCCTTCTAATGTCAATAGGTTTATTTGTCATTTTCCATTGAAAGTACAAGTTGATAATGTAAATTTTGGGGGAGTAAATTATGATTATTATGGGATTTGGTATGCAACTATTTGTTAGTTTTGATGATTGAATATTGAATGCTTGAGATAGTTTATTGATTCATTTATTTTTTAATTAATTAATCAACAATAAATTTTGTTGAATGTTTCGCTGAATGTGGATTTCAAGTTGTTTATATCTTATTAATTAAGTAATTATGAGTTTGATGTTTTATATTAGAGAAAGGCCAGAAATGAGATCTCATAACAATAAAATTGAAAAAAAGAAAAAAAAAAGAAAGGGTCCACAGAACCAAAACCTTATCCAACCTCAACCAATTAACTTACCAATTGCCATTACCATTTACATCTAAACCTTCAAACACTGTTCACATTCAGTTTCATTCTCTTCGCAACACACACACACACACTTCACACGATAAGAACAAAATGGTCTTCACATTTGTATTAAAATCCCATTCTAAGCAATAAAAAAAAAAACCGACTGAGATAAAGAGTCATTAATCATGGCCCATTCACTAACTACAGCTCCACCCCCAACTTCAACTCCCATTTCAACCAAGTCTACCAAAACAGTACACAACCCATCTGTTTGTTTCCCAAGAATTTGGGCTTGTCATAAACTTTCCCTTCAAGATTTGATTGATCTGGATACTGAATTAAATGCATAATAAACTTCAATCTCATATGAAGGTGATTATATTATTTACCAATAAATTTTCATGTTTGTTGGCTGAAAATGTTGCTATTGCTTTTGTAACGGGTCTTCTATGTACTAACTACAATCATTGAGCCAATAAGAAAAGATTTAGTTAAATTGACATAAATAAAATTTGTAATAAAAAATTTTATTCTTTATATTAATATACTTTTTAATGATAATAATTTGTAAAGTATTTTTATTTTAATTTGAGTGCATTTAATAGGATAATTAAAAGATGATCATAAACTCAAAAATGATAATTTTTTATCTAAATCTGTTCAATAATTTTTTTATTTACATCATTTCATAATTACTATTAGTTACATCAACATTTACACTGATTTTAAATCCTCATACAAAGTAACATAATAACTAATAATAAGAAGTTAATAATATTTTATTATAATTAAATAATATATTATTACTTAATTAAATATAATATAAGTGCGATATTATATATTAACTCCATGTATATTTAATGAAAATTTAAAAAATAAATAAAATATTAAAAAATTGATTTGGTACGATTATTATAAGATGATTAAATAAAATTATATTGCATATTTTAAATTTATTTTTTTATTATAATTAAATATTTTTTTAATTCCATTAAACGAACAAATATATTAGTAGATAAGTTTCTCCCATCAAAGGATGTGGTTGAAATTGCAAGAAAAGTATATATAAGGTTTTTAACATATAGGTCCTTTAAGTTTAATAAAATAATAAATAAAAATATACTTTAATTATTTATAAATTCTTAGCACTAATAATATAAACATATTTAAATTTTAAAACAAAAAATAACTAACGCTGTAAACATACTCATTACAAAGGATAAAGTGTGTTGTTGTCTATTTATTTATTTTTCAGAACTCAAGATATGTAGTCATTTATAATGTATGTAGATCCTAACATAGGCGCAGTGGTGGGATATATTTGAAAATGTTAGGGGACTTATTTGTTATAAAAATTTAAATTATGTTCTTATTTGTTATATGTTCAAACATTGGGTACTTATGATTATGATAGCGCGAGCTTGTGTGCGTATATATAAGGGTTTTTTTAAAATATATTTTATTATTTTTCATAAAATAATACTTAAATATAAATTTTTATAAAATTAATAAAAATTACTTTTTAACAGTAATTAAAATAATAA
>CP135541.1:7527975-7542878 GCA_032402905.1 Khaya senegalensis
TATTTTTAATTAATTTTATAAAATTTATATTTAAGTATTATTTTATCAAGTTAAAAAAAAATTATTTACAAATATTTATATATAATTGTTTTTTTATAATAAATAAATAACAAGGGACCAAACAGAATTTAGATCCGTTGACCAAACAAAAACTTCCATCTTCACGAACGCATAAAAGACACTAAGCACGGTCATTGAATACGCAACAACAACTAACAGGCACAGAGAAGAAAAAAGAAAAAAAATATATATATGGAGGGAGGAGTAGGTGCGCCCCAGGCGGCAGACACGGAGATGGCGGAGGCGCAACACCCGTCGGCGGCAGCTTCGTCTGCAGCAGGTGGTGGGATCGAGAGCATCCCGGCCACTTTGAGCCATGGTGGAAGGTTCATACAGTATAATATATTTGGTAACATTTTTGAGGTTACTGCTAAGTATAAGCCGCCAATCATGCCAATCGGAAAGGGCGCATATGGCATCGTCTGGTACTAGCTCACTTTTTTAGCTTGTTTCAGTTAGCTTTTTTATTTTTATGGATACTGTGTGTAATTTTGAAGAATGTTCGGTCCATGTTCATTTATCTGCTTACGTAGAAGGGAAAGTAGTTACTTTTACTTGAAAGTTGTAGTTCTTATATGAATGTTGTAATTTTTGCTTTAATTTTTACTGAAAGTTGTAGGGTTAGTTAATAGTTTCCTGTTTCTAATTCGGTGAACGGGCAAGTGAGGAGGAGGGATTTATCTAGGAACTGAGAGTGAGTACTGGATAATATGTGATGGAGGTTGGAAATAAATGGAAGAAAATTGATTTTTTTTTTTTTTTCGCAAAACCTGATAAAATTTTATTAGCTTCTTTAAGGTGTTGTGCTCACAGTAAATGAGAGGAATTTATGCCATAATTAATCTCTCTTTGTTTCAAGTAAGGAACAAAGCATTTCCTCTAAACAATACAGAAATTACATCTATTTTCTATATAATAGTTCATTATAACTTACCAGATATGTTCAGAAGCAGTTTAGTATTCTCTGTGTGTGTGTATGTATGGGATTGTGGTCTTTTGTTAATCCTTGTGTGCTTTATTTTGTCACTCTTAGAAGCTTTTGAGTTTTTTGTGTGGAAAAGAATTTCAGGAGTTCTTTTTCTGGGTTTATGGAAAATGTAGTAATTTAACATTTTTGGGCATTTGTTAGTTCGGCCTTGAACTCGGAGACTAATGAACATGTGGCAATAAAGAAGATAGCAAATGCCTTTGATAACAAAATTGATGCAAAGAGGACACTTCGTGAGATCAAGTTGCTTCGACACATGGATCATGAAAACGTCAGTGAGTGATAATTGCCTAGTCTTTCTTTCTTAAAATTTATTGCAAACATTGTAGTTGATAAACTTATACTAGTTTGGTTTGATTTTCTAAGAGGAAGAGTACAGTTTTGTAAAACTTTATACTCTTCTATAATTTGGTTCTAATCTTTTACTGAAATGATTTTTTTGTTTTTGGATAAGATAATTACTTAAAGTATTTGAGGTGGTTTATAATTTGTCTCTTGCTGGCATAAGAGTGCATGATTATAAATATTCATGTGGTTTTAGTTGGACAGCTGCATAAGGATTCATTTCTTTCTTGCTCCACTCCACTTTAGGGTGAATGCGGCATTACTTTTTTTAGCGCAATGTGATGCAGAATATCTAAATAGAACTTAAATGGTGTTCCAGTTCGATTTTTGCATGATAAAGCACCAAGAAAATACCTTATAATTTTGATTATGGAGACTGCTTAGCTATGTAGATTAACCATATCTGGATCTCTAAATTATTTGGTTTATTTTTGCTACTCTCAATCCCTATATTTGAGGAGAGTGAAAGCTGCACGCCTTGTGATTTGAAACAGTAAAAAGAAAAAAAAAAAAAGAGCTGTAAGCAAGTACATTCAGATAGTTTCAACTATTAAAAAAGACTGGCAACAGCTGTTAGAGAAATATTATTGGCAGATTGGAAGCTTTTTGAGTATGTTGTCACCTCAACATTTGGTATCTTTAATAACCTACAACTCAGAAAATGTGATGTGGTTGTTTGGTGTTATAGCCCATGAATGCTAAATAGAATAATACAGTCCCATTGTTTATTTACTCTTATTTCCCTTTTTGCCTGCTGATTGATGTTGTAGGTCCTGTATGTTCTTGGCGTACTTGTGTCTAACTCCTCAAGCCTATATTTTTACTTTTCTTGACAAAAGAATAAAAGTTTATTTATTATTTCTTATTAAAGACATTTGCTTTTGTTATGCAGGTTGTTGCAATCAGGGATATAATTCCACCACCCCAAAGGGAATCATTTAATGATGTTTATATTGCATATGAGCTCATGGATACTGACCTGCATCAGATAATTCGTTCCAATCAAGCATTATCTGAGGAGCACTGCCAGGTTTGGATTTAAAAATTTAGTTGTTTTATTGTATAACCTATGAAAAGGATATCAGTAATTCTTTTAGAAATCATCAAACCGACTCCTTTGCTTTAACATAATCTTAGCTCAATTCGAGGAGGTTATTTATTTTCTCATTTTAGAGCCTGAGATAGTTAATCAAGTTTGCCTTTAGCCTTCTATATTCACTAATTTAATCAGTACTACCATTATTTACATGACATTATTTTCCTAGAATGCATGAATCACAGCTTGATTATATATGGACCTTACTATGCAGCTGTAAAAATTGAATGTGTTTCCCAATGAATGAGATGCCAACTAAAGTTTCTGAGTTTCAGCTGAATGACTAAAATGGAATTCACTTCACAAAATGGCATTGTCACATTTCTAATAAAATAATGAAATGTAATCCTTTTGTTGACATCTTTTTTCTTATTTTAAAACTTTATGGCACCTAGATATGATTTAAAAATATCCATGGTGTAGCCTGCAGATTTTGTTCCTGTTTGATCTTTTCATTTAAGCCTCTTATATTCTTGGACCTATTTGAATTAATCAAAAGTTCATGTGGTCGTAGTAGGTGTTAGTGTTTTAAATTGCCTATTTTCTGAAACTTGTCTAATAAGTACTAAAATTAAGTTTCCATTACCTTGGGCTAACATGTGGAAAATTGCTTGACTTGCTGTTAAAAACAGTTACATGTTTTCCCCAGTCAAAAAGAGAGGTTTGGCAATAATTTTATGATGTTTATATTGCTTACCTCTATGTTATTTTTGTCGCTTCTAGTTTGCTCTTGATATTGTTTTTATTTTATCATCTTATCATATCCATCAGCCTTTGGAATTAAGTTAACCATTTCATTGCCCTTTTGCAGTATTTCATGTATCAGATCCTCCGTGGACTTAAATACATACATTCTGCAAATGTTCTGCACAGGGATTTGAAACCCAGCAATCTCCTCCTGAATGCCAACTGTGACTTGAAAATATGTGATTTTGGCCTGGCTCGTGTCACCTCTGAAACTGATTTTATGACGGAATACGTAGTAACAAGATGGTATCGTGCACCAGAACTGCTTTTGAACTCTTCAGATTATACTGCAGCTATTGATGTATGGTCAGTAGGCTGCATTTTTATGGAATTGATGGATCGCAGACCATTATTTCCTGGCAGAGATCACGTGCATCAGCTGCGCTTGCTTATGGAGGTATCTAATAATCAACTCTTTTTATTTTATATCCAAGGTTTGACTTGAACGGTCTGGATGGATATATTAATATCTAAGAAATTGGATATGTCATGAAACAAATTTTTATTTAGTTTTTTATCTATAGCAAGTCAAATATTGTGACATATTTATTGATAATTATTGAAGTTTTGGCCATGACTTGTTGAAGTAGTAAACTACTTCGCAATGAAATGAAAACGAATGAAAAAGGATAATCTTTCACCGGTCGCGGTTACCTCTTACGTCAGGTTACCTATACCTGATATATTGTGTGATATATCAACAATTTTGACTTTTAAAATTCATGGCTATGTCTTTATTAATTTGGAAGCTTAGTTTCGCCTTTTAGTTTAAAGAACATTATTCCTTGAGTACCCATCTGTTTTGTCACTTGGTTCTTGAACTCTGTTGCAAGTTTGATGCACATATGAACTCAAGCTTAATTCATGAAGTCCTTTCCAAGTAATTTATGATGTTCATGGATTTCTCTACGCTATTATTATTAATCACGCTACACCTTGCAGCTGATTGGTACTCCATCAGAAGCTGAGTTGGGGTTCTTGAATGAAAATGCCAAGAGATACATTCGGCAACTTCCTCGTTATCAACGGCAGTCACTCACTGAAAAGTTTCCTACTGTTCACCCTTTAGCTATTGATCTCGTTGAAAAGATGTTAACATTTGACCCCAGGCTAAGGATTACGGGTGAGTTTATTATGCATGTATTTCAAGTTTTGTTGTTCTTTTAATAATATTCTTTGTGAATGGATTCTGATCTTCTGTGCTGAGGCTAGCGTATATAATTTATTGTTTCTATGATCTTTACTATTTTTTGTTATTTCATGCTACCATATTTTTCTTCAATCAATTTGTCACTCTGATTTCTGATCTGCAATTACTTTTTTCATTTACAGTTGAGGATGCACTTGCACATCCCTACCTTGCATCGCTGCACGACATCAGTGATGAACCTGTCTGCATGAATCCTTTCAGCTTTGACTTTGAGCAGCATGCACTGACCGAGGGACAAATGAAGGAGCTGATTTATCTGGAGGCTCTTGCATTCAACCCCGAGTATCGGCAGCTGTAATAACATGTGTGCTGATTATTTATCGTGGCATTTGATCAGTGTTGTTTTCTCTGTTTTTAATTATTTGGGTGAATTTGAGTTCGCGTAAATATGTTCCATCCAAAAACAGGATGGCTATTGGTTTGGCAATATTTTCATTATGTTGGGCAGAATTCAGGGACCGGAAATATTTTTAATGGTGTTTGTATCGGCCGTCATGCCTTTCTATTGTTGTCTGATTATCAGACTTAACTTTCATCTGTACCACTGCTTAGTTTTTTAAGCTTACTTTTGTTTCTAATTGTAATTTTTAACCTTCATTGCATTTTTCAATTTTTCAGATGTAACTCGTGCACTGGAAAGTGTTGAATGATTCCATGAAAAGGAAATATACATAAATTTGAATAATCTTACATTCTTGGAGAAAATAGCCGATAAACACTTCCAAGGAGTGTAAGAAAAACTGTTTTGACAACTATTTCTTAGCTCACAAGAAATTTCCATGACGAGGTACAGAAATTCGTATGACACAGCTAGAAGAAAATTTGAATAAGAAACTCAAAATTGAAGAATATAAAGGGCAAATAAATGGATATCATCACAAGATCAACAATTATAAAGAAAACAACCCAAGAGTTTTAAAGCAATTCAGGAAAATACGAAATCATCTCCTGTTGTAGGAAGTCTGCGGTAAGTACAAAACAATATTTTTGTTGATAATGCTGCCAGTGTCAACTCTTCACACTCTCGAAGAATCTTGAAAGTGGCACAGGACCACCAGTCTCTTCGTCATCATGGTTAGCGTGCTTAGTTCTTGATTTGTGCTTCTTTTCTTTCTTCGATTTCTTGGACTTGGACTTTGATTTTCTTGATTCTCTCTCTTCATTATCGCTACTTGAAGACTCTGATGATGAACTTGAGGAGCTTGAGTCGGAAGATCTCCTTCTTGAATGCTGTAATGGCAAAATTTTTTATGATTATGAGTGAAGTTATACTCGCAGAACCAAAAACATTTGCTGCAGAAATGAACCTATTCATGAATAAAACATATGATTATTGATCAAATAAATCCAGATAAAACAATAAACACATGATATGTCTGTACTTCCTCTGAAAAGAAAAGACAATGGTAAGAGAAAAAGAAAACAACATATTCTGAAGGTATACTAGGATATGGATTTATCCCAAAAAATAAAACAAGGTCAACCAGAACGCTGAAGGTATTTTTGTGGTTAGAGCTGGAGTGACTGTTTCCACTATGCATGAATTATGTCAGCATAAAACTTTGGCGTGCATATCAACCAAAGGATTCATAAGCATGCGAAACCAGTATGATGTCAACCAGATTACAAATTTTAGCAAATTACAAATTGCAAATATGAGGAATGAGAATGTTGATGCTCAAAATATGATCCTATTCTTTGAAGTCGACTAGTTACCAACTGCCTATAAAGGACATCTTCATTTCATATTTTGGACTTCATTAATGACGACGAATTTCACTAAATAGCTTAAACATTTAATCCACTGAAAATTAGCAGCAAATATAAACCATTTTAATTGTGCAATATATACCAAAGAGGTCCTATAATATACAAGGCAACTAATTCAAAACAGAAGATTACAAGATATGGTTCTAGTTTCAGAAAAAAAATCCTGGAACCAAAAGCATAAACAATTTTCCTAATTATAGATCAAAATATAATAAATTAGTGTTTAAATAATTATATAATTTTCAAGTCATGTATCAAATTTATATAACAAAATGCATAAGCATAAGCAACTATAATCTACATGCAAGGCTTATTTGAAATGGTACAGACCTTTCTCCTTTTGCTGCTACGTTTCTTTAAATCTCTATCCTTTCTATCTACAAGAATGCATCTCACCATTAGAGAGGTAGGGAAGAAAGGACAGCAATCAGAACACAATGAAATCAAACGTTATTGTTTCAAGGTCTTTTACATGTACCTTTTTTGCGATCAGACTTACTACTCAAGTGGTTCTTACCATGGGCCAGCTTGCGTGCCCTTTCAGCATCTAATTGAGCTCTGTACTCTCGCATCATTCTATCAGTATCTGCTTCCAGTTCACCCTTCCTCAGCTCATCTTCCTGGTACATCAAGTGAATTTATAAGTAACAAATAAAAAGTACAAATACTAGTAGCTTATTCAGAAGGCAAGCATTAAGATACCATTGGGAGTACACATTGAAATGGTAAAGTTACCAATTGTTATCCAAACAGAAAAAAATTTCACAGGGCAGTACCATTCAAACTGTGAATTTTAGTAAAACCAATAATTTGTCAAAGAAATTAGATTGACCAAAACATTTTGGTAGCATCAAGACATTGCAAACTTTTCACTATCATTTTTTATTTTTATTATGACATGTTTCAAGTAAAATCAATAAAATCAACTTCAAGCTTTGCCAAATCCATGGACCAACATTAGCACAATTTAATAGTACTCGAACAACCTAAAATCAGAAATGAATTACAAAAAATAAGGCTATTTTCACATACCTCCTTTGAGATTTGGAAAAATTACATATAAATATAAATGTTTTTAGAACTAATATATCATACCTCTCAACAGTAATTTTATTAAGTTTGACAGTTAATTGATTAACCAAAACAATAAAATGACTAAAATAACTTTGTGTATATAAATTTTATATATTAGTAAGATTTTTCATATAAATTTTCTAAAATTTAAAAAGTAACATAAAATCCCTAAAAGTAATTTTTAAGATTTTGATATTTAATTTAATTTAAAGAATTTATGTGAAAAAAACTACTAATATATAAAATTTATATGCACAATGTTATTTTAGTTAGTTAACTAATGGTCAAACTTAACAATATTACTATTGAGGAATATTATGTGTTAGTTTTAAGAAAATTTACATCTAGGTATGATTTTGCCAAATCTCAGGAGAGATATGTAAAAATACCCCCACCAAAAATATAACAAACTTCTTTATGCTGCACAAAATTCAAAGTAGATAAAGCTATTTAATCATTCATTACCTAAAATAATCCTTTGGTCAAGGAAATTTTCAACTAAATCTCTTTCAATTGAAGAAAACGTATAATAAATCCAGCATACAATGACACTTCTGACATATATTCTCAATTGATTTCCATATTCATGCCTACAGTTATTATTATTATTATTATTATTATTATTATTATCCAGCATACAATGACACTTCTGACACATATATAGGTATAATTCTCTGCATAGGACATAGATACATAACTACTACTACTATTATTATTATTACATTTTTACACATATTGATATTGCCAAACAAACAGTGGCAAGTATAAGCTGAAATAAGGTGTATTAAAGAAAACAAACAACTATGGCTATGCATAGCTTACCTTTTGTTTCTTTTTATACTCTTCCCAGGTAATTGTGTGAGAGGTTTTAAGGCTTGCCAAACGAGCAGCGTGCCACTCTGGTGAATGAAAAGACCCATCCACCTGCGAGGGCCCCATCAGAAATATTCCAGGAAAAATATTCATCCAAAATAATATTTTTCATTAGTTAAGGCAATCAAAATGTCCAATTGACAGAAAGACAAACCTTGCGTGTGATCCCCCAAAATGATTAAGGATTTAAAAGTTTTCGGCACCAAAGATTCACAAGACATCACACTTAGCAAATGTAATCCCACCAAGTATCTAATCGCGCTAAACTAATTAGCTATTGATCAGGGAATAAACGTTCATACCTATAACACATTTGGTCACTAGGTAAATAATCAAGAAGTGCTACGGGATTGAGTAACTATTACATCCAAATCTTAAAAACAGAAAAACAAGAAAGGATTTTTACCATAAGCCCCCTTCTTACTAAATAACATTCCACAAATTACCACAATCTTTCTCTCTTTCTCTCCATTAGCACCACAAGTACAATAAAACACTATGCAAAAGCAACCAGACTATTCCAAATAATCAAAGAAAAATAGTAAGATATAAAACAAACAAGCAATAATAACAGGATAAAAATCGGATAAGATGGAATTCAACGATTAGTATGAAAGGGTACAGACCATGCCGTCATCGATCTCTTCAGGACCAGCAGAAGTGGACCCCAGCTTAGCTCTCTGCATGGCTTTGTACGCCTGGTTTTTGCCCATTTTGAAAGATACCCAGATGGCGAAATCCGAGAAAATTTGAGGGAATAACTGATTTAACCCGAAAAGAAAATAGAGATTTATTGTTTAAGGTATTAACCGTCGAAAACCCATGAAAAGGCAGACGAATAATAGGGATTTCTCGTGTGTGAAAGAGAGATGGAAAAAAATTATTAAAAGAGAAAATAGAAGAGCAGTAGCAGCTAAAATAAAAAGGGATCTCATCTCGAAGGGAAAGCAAATTGCACAGGCCGGACCTTAAACATTCGAACTGGACCGTGCTGGGCTGGACCGTACCCAACTCGATCTAGTTTGTGGACTTCAAAACTCGGATGTTAATTGAATTAAAAAATATATATAGAGGGGAAGAACACTGATGACTATAAAAAGAAAATAAAATACATTTGTAATTAAGTATATAGAATCTCTATATTTATTGCAATCAATTCTCACCATTGATAAGCGCTTGATCTAATGATTGGTGATATATATTATTTTGTTAATGAAACATCATTAAATTTGATTTTTAGTTAATATTAATAAAAGGAGAAGTATCATTAAAGTGTGTCACATATAATTTAATCATTTCTTGTTATTTAGATTTTAATTTACATCAAATATTTTATCTAATTTTTTAGTATCAATAGAGAATTTAATAAGTTGTGATTTAATATTTTTCAACTTATAAAGTAAATTTTCAATTTTACTTTTTAAAATTCTATCTTATTCTTTTAAATTAAAAACTATCTAAATTTATTTTTATCGTTGGATTGTAAAATCTTTCTTTTCAAGTTTAACAAAATTGAACCTTTTGAAAACAACATTATTTATTTTTTTAATTTTTGAACTCTCCCTATAAAGTTCTATGAATACACCATAAACATCTTCTTTGTCATTTTAATTATTCTCATGTAAGTCAACATATTCATTTTTTATTAAAAGAATTAAAAAGTCACGATATTAGTTTTATTAGAAGATACTCATTACATTCATCTCACTGTTATCATCGTCACTAATATGAAATATCCATGCCATTAGATGCATAGCCATCTAGAGCCTTTACTACCTTCGACACTACAAGGAACAAATATTTATTTTCTTTATTCAATAAAAAGCATGCAGGAGGTAAGTATACTTGGTTAGAGTCCTGCCGTTGAGGATGTGAAGGTTTCCTAATGCCCATTTGCTATAAATCTCTCTGAGCTTCCAAATTATCTTAGATTTTTTGGGAACACCTAATAATGCCCAAAGCATAATTTTGTAAACATTCTTCTCAATATGCATAACACCAAGATTATGATGAATTAAATTATGCTCCCAATATGGTAGTTCAAAGAAGATGCTAAGTTTTCTCCTGTTAATTCCATCATTTCCTAAAAATTCTTGCCTTTTTTTTTTTCTTTAAAAAATCTTCTTTTCTATAATCAGTGATTTATGATTTTTTTTGATAAAAAATTGACGATGGCCATGTAACAAAACTTTTTTTTTTTTTTGTGCGACGGCCAATGAGATCGTAAATTACCACATGCAGGAAAGTCATCATTAGTCCACAATAAAGTTGCATGCAATTTGAATATCAAATTAGTTGATGCATCATAGGTCAGCACACCTTCATAACACAATTCATTCAACTCATCAATTAACAGTTGTAAGAACACATCAATCAAATTTTCTGGTCCCAAGGGACCATCAATAAACATTGATAAAATGAAGAAACGTTGTTTAATGCGCATCCATGATGGTAAGTTATAAGACATTAGTACAACAGACCATGTACTATGTGATACCGATAGTTCTAAATGTCTTAAAACCTGATAGTTCTTTGGTGCACTCCTTTGCATGCCATGTCATAAATAAATCCTTTTTTTTTATGACATTAACAATTTTTACGATCTTGGAACCACATGAAAATATCTTACTTGTTTAGCTGGTATCCTTTTAATTTGAAAATCATTAAAATCACCATCAAAATGTCTAAACCTAGATGTCCCACATATGCTACATCAATCAAATTTCTCATTCTCATTTCAAAACAACACACAAGTAATGAATTTGGTTCTGGGTATCACCAAATATTTACATCAAGATTTGTTTGGGTCAAATTTGTGCAATAACATAATAATAATAATAATAATAATAATAATAATAATAATAAATGGACTATTCCTGTATTTTTTTAACACTACAGCAAGGTATGAATATATATATATATATATATATAGCTGAAGCGTGTTTCACACTAAAAAAAGAAAGAATAATTAGTCTTTATATTAAAAAAAATCAATCAATTATATTACGTGTAAAATTTTTTATAAGATTCTTAATTTTCCAATTTACACATATTTAACAAATATTGTTTTTCTGTATGCCACTTGTGACATTAAAAAATTCAACATTGTTAAAATTATATTTATTAATTAATCCCAGTAACATTATGAATAATTATACAAAAATAAGCATGCGTAAATAATTCAAAATCAAGATCATAAAAGCCAAAATGGATTGAGCCTTGTAGGCTATTCACAAGATCTCGATTAAATTTTGTTGTTGCTTTCCTCTGTTGCCATACTAATAAAAAAATTTTGAAGTTTTTGATGATGTTTTGATGAAAATTCAGAAAATGATAAATTCTTGAATTGTCTTGACGAAAGGAAAATCTTGAAAAGGTAAATTTTTTATTTCACAATATTATGTTTAAAATATTTAAAACAGTGACTTAAAATATGTTTGGTATACTTTTTTCTTAAAACTTTATTTACTCTCTCTGGGTTGAAATTATTCTTGAGATTTTCAGGTAACTTGCTTTCAAAATATAATAAGTCTTGAGTGAATTTTACTTACAGTAAGAATAGAATTTGTGAAAAATTTAAGGAAGAAGAGAAAATTAAAATTAGATACATAATTTTAAATTCTATACTCAATTTATAGAGATATGATAATCATTAACAAACATTCATTGAGATTTAATTACTGACTTTAAAAAATTGTAACCTTCTAGAAAATTTAACTAATTTTTAAATATTTTTAATGTTTTAAAATTTTTTTGTCGAATTTGTGTAATAATAAAATATTAAAAAGAAAAAAAAGAATGTTCCTATGTTTTTCTAAAAATTACATCAAGTCATGAATTAACTATAAAAGAAATTATAAAGATAGTAACGTGGAGCATGTGCACAAGTGTTATCGAAGACACAATAGCAAAAACGTTTTAGGTAAATTGTCGTACTCTATTAGTTATGTTGATATAATGATATTATTTAATCAATGAAAAGAGAAAATTATACTTATTAGTAAAAAATTAAAAAATTAAGGTGAATTTTACTTAAATAAGAGAATTAAAAAATTAAATAGTATAATTTATTTTGATTTTTTTAATTTTTTATTAATAAATTTGTTTATTAATTGGGCAGTCTCACTTAAAGCTTTCACTATAATAAGTGTATTATAATTTATTTGTGGTAGTTCGAGTGTCACCTTGTGAGAAACCATACGGAATCAATACTGAATTTAATATGCCGGCATAATTTAATTTTGATCATTTTAATGCTTAATTTCGTTTAGCTTCCCACATTAAATAGCCCCCTCCAGTTAGTTGACAAATCACCTTGTGAAGACGCTAGCACTGCAAAATTTGAGAAAATGGAGGTTGAAATAATTTCAAAAGAGTGCATCAAACCATCTTCTCCAACACCCCAACATCTCAAAAACCACAAGCTTTCTCTCTTGGACATATGCCTTCCAGCTATATTCCTCTTCTTCTCTTCTATTCAGTGAACCAAGAGAAAAAGCTTTCCCAATATGATATTTATCAGATTGTTAATGAAAGATTGCAACTGCTAAAGCAATCTGTATCAGAAACCTTGTCTCGATTTTACCCACTCGCGGGAAAGATCAAAGATAATTATTCCATTGATTGCAATGATGAGGGAATTTATTTTGCGGAGGCTAGAGTTAAAAGTTCTCTCAGTGAATTTCTCAATCATCCTAATTTATTTTCCCTCAATAAATTCCTTCCTGATGACGGGAAATGGGAAGGGAATCCAGGAAATCATGTAGCTGGTGTGCAAGTAACAACATTTATTTGTGGTGGATTTGCTTTTGGCATATATGTTTCACACATGATCGCTGATGGAACTGCATTTAGCTCATTTCTCAAGAGTTGGGCTGCGGCTGCTCGTAAGAATACTGAAGCAGAGAAAGAAGAAATACGTCCTAAATTTGATGCTTCATCTTATTTTCCTTACAAAGATGAATTCCCAAAAGAAGAATGCTTGACGCCAGTACTCACCTTGCATATGAAATTTGGCAGATACATTACTAAGAGGTTTGTATTTGATGCATCAGCAGTAGCAAAACTCAAGGCTAAGGCTACAAGCTCAAGTGTGCCAAATCCAACTCGCGTAGAGGTTGTAACAGCACACTTTGCCAAACGCCTTATGGCTATCTTAAAAGCAAAATCTAGTTCTGATAAGCCATTTTTACTGACTCATGCAGTAAATTTTCGTAGAAAAGCCACGCCACAATTCACAGAATATCACATGGGAAATTTTGTGTGGCATATCTCCATTTTATGCAAAGATGTGGAAGCAGAGTTACAAGGTATAGTATGCCAACTGAAGGAGGGAATAGCAAAAGTTGATGGAGATTTCGTGAATAGCATACAAGGTGATGGAGGATCGCATAATCTTGTAGAAGCAATCAAACATGAACATGAAATTTATACTGGGGTAGAAGATAGAATTTCGTTTGTTAGTTGGTGTAATTTTGGGTTTTATGATCTTGATTTTGGATGGGGGAAGGCTGCTTGGGCGGGCATAGTTGGTTTTAATGATTCGGCTACACTTTGGAATATGATCATGTTTCTGGATGCAAGACAAAAGAATGGTATTGAGGCCTGGGTATTTTTGCTTGAAGAAGATATGGCTATGCTAGAACTTGATAAAGAAATTCTAGCATTTGCTACTGTAGATCCAAGTCCTCTAGATTAAGGCAACGTTTTTCCTGGTGCATCTTCCTTTTTTTTAAAAAAAAAAAAAAAATTTACAATCATTTACAATGTTTTGATTATCAATAAAGAGACTTTCGTCAATGCTAAATAATGGAATGTTTTCTCGGGTGTGTGGTTATCTAATTTTATGGTTAGCCAATTCCTTGGTGACTGCAGAATTAAATACAACAATTGACAGTAGCATGACAACAAATTAAGAAAGGGACAAAGAAATTCAAATATGTCATCACATATTTTAAGACCATATGTTAATATGAAATCTTCTTTCATTAATGAAATTCTTGAACCATAAGTTCACAAGGCTAGAATCTCTAACTATCAACAGTAATCAATATTTTAAAGGTTTCATAGTTATATTTGTCGAGGAAGAAAATTTAAAAATTTTTCAAAAGAAAATATCCATGTAAATTTCATTCACAAGAATATGATTTGTGTTTGCTCTTAAAAAGAATAATGGATAATATTTACAAAAAATTTAAAGGATGAAATCGAGCCCGGATTATACTATTGCTCAAGGGAAAATCGAGCGAAGGTCGTGCGCTGAGGTGCCTATGATTTATTAATTACTGTTTATGTATCACTGTTTATAATACTGTTTATCTCGTTCAAATGAGAATCAAATAGATGTCGAGCCCAACTTTCCGTCCCTCAATATTGTTCATAAATGCTGTTCATTAAGTAGTGTTCACATTGCACTAATCATTTTACTGTTATCAAATTCAATTATTTTGACATTAAATATAAATATAACGAAGTTATTTTTAAAAATTAATTCAATTGTAAAGATATTTTATCTTTTCATTTCCAACTTCAAAGATATTTTTTTACAAACTGTTTTTGAAATTTGTCTAAAAATTTGTACAACTATATAATATATTTTAGACAAATTTATGTGACATGGTACAAACTTAGAGTTAAATTATTTCAGTGAGTATTTTGTATTTCATCAATTTAAGTTGTCATAGTCGCTATGTTGTTTAAGTTGATAAGAATCCTAGAATTTGAGGCGTAATAAAACATGA
>CP135541.1:7542974-7558998 GCA_032402905.1 Khaya senegalensis
CTGTTATCAAATTCAATTATTTTGACATTAAATATAAATATAACGAAGTTATTTTTAAAAATTAATTCAATTGTAAAGATATTTTATCTTTTCATTTCCAACTTCAAAGATATTTTTTTACAAACTGTTTTTGAAATTTGTCTAAAAATTTGTACAACTATATAATATATTTTAGACAAATTTATGTGACATGGTACAAACTTAGAGTTAAATTATTTCAGTGAGTATTTTGTATTTCATCAATTTAAGTTGTCATAGTCGCTATGTTGTTTAAGTTGATAAGAATCCTAGAATTTGAGGCGTAATAAAACATGAAAGTACAGAAAGAGGTAAGTGAAATTAACATTTGTAAGTTTTAGAATTTTAGTTTGCTACCAAAATCATGTGAAGCAAAATGGTGAACTTTTCCACGAAACTAAGCATCCGGTGTGCAAGTAACAGCATTTTATTTCGGTGGATTTGCCGTTGGAGAACTCGTTACACATATGATCCTTGATGGAACAGCATTTACCTCATTTCTCGGGGACTGGGCGGCCAAAGCTGAAAAGAGTATTCACAAATTAGTGTGTCCTAAATTTGATACTTCGACTCTTTTTCCTCGCACTGATGAATACCATAGAGAAGCGCTTTTTTTTTTTTTTTAATTGCCTATGGCTACTGTTCCTACGAAATCTGGAAAATACGTTCCGAGAAGATTTTATTGAAATGCCTTGGCCCCAAGATAGCATCCTTAAAAGCGCGAAATCCAATGCGTGTGGAGTTTTTAACTGCACTCATTTCAAAAAGCTTTGAGGCTGTCTTAAAAGAAAATTATGACCCTGCTGACAAGGCGTTATCAATTACTTCCCCCAATAAATCCTTTTTCACCTAAGTATCCCGGCCAAAGATGCCATAGCATCATTTTGTTTTTATCTTTCTCTACTATTAGGTTAACATCTATTGTTTTTTTTTTTTGTGCCTTCTAAAACATACAACCTATTTTTTCTCACAACTTTTAACACTATTAGGGACCCTTTTGTCACCTTTAGGATTTCAGATTCAGCTTTAAAGGAATAGTCACTCATATTGAGCATACTTAAATTAAATTTCTTTTTAATTCTAGAACAAGCCTAACATTCTACAATTCTATAACATTCCCATCATTCATCTTCATTCTTATGCTACCAATTCCTTTAACACTATAGGCTAAATCATTGCTTAGCAAAACATTCTCTCCTTCTTGACAAAATATATGGTATCTAGATTAAAAAAATGTCGAGAAAATATAGGGGTAAAATACTCATTATAGTAAAATTTGGCCTTAAATATAAGACACCTTTTGTTTGGGTTATAAATGTAAAATAACTCAAAAATTGGGCCATTTTTGTTTAAAAAAACCCTATTTCACAACTATAATTAGATAGCTCTTTATAGTTTTGATTATGTACAATTATTGAAGCTCAAGCTGTGATCTAGTAGGTTGAATTTAGATGTCCAAGCTCAACAATATGGGTTGTTTTGATAAGGCTATACTTGATTTTGTCATAAAAAGTTATTATTTTTGATAGAATTTTTAAATTTTTTATGATGTTTTGATGAAAATTGATAGATTTGTTTAGCTAAGATTTACCATTTTTAATTAATTGACCAATTAATTAAGTCATTTAATCATAATGCAAATTAAATAAAGAAGATAACTAAATTTTAACGTAATTTAAAATTTTCAGTTCTATATCCATGAGACCATATTTAGAAAAAAAAAAACCCTCTACAAAAATTAACAATTATGAGCACTAATAGATTTATACAAAATAAAAACTTTTTCTTATATATATGTTGCCACAATCTTAAAATTTTTTATGTAGACTTGTTCAGTGAAATTCCTTTACCTTGATGCGTCAAAATTTCCTTCGATTTAATTTAGCAAGATCCATTGCTAGATGTTGTTGCACTCTTTTCAATAATCACAAATTTTTCTCCCAAAAAACAATATAATATTGTCTTCACCACACCTAAAAGAATGAAACTTTAAGTTTATGAAAGTAGCAATTACAGATTTATAATTTCCATCAACTTATTTTGCTTTTTAAATCACAAAAGTAACATGAAATAAATTTTGAAAATAAAAAACCAAGGAAACAAAATATGCGGAACTCTTCTTCTTTTTGGCATTCTTCAAGGCTGCATAATAAAACAAATAACACACATATATATAACAAAGATCTAACTCTAGTTGTGTGTAATTTTATTCCTTAAAATAAAAGAAATATATCTTTTTAAATAGGAAAAAAATCTTTCCTAAATCGAACTCTTATTTTCTCAATAATTATCTTTTTTTTTTTTTTATTTGCAAAACATATCCCACAATGAGTTTTCTAATTAAGTATAAATATTAACATTGCTAAATATAACTAGAAAATCAAAAAAATTCTCTTATTATGAAAATCATAAAAAAAATAGATAAACAGTATTATGTTTAATAAACAGTAGCCAATAGAGCATGTTACAATAGGATAGTTAAACATAATTTTCCAAAAGATACTAATAATGCAAACCTTAACAAAAATTCAAAACAAAAAAGATAAATTCTTGAATTGTCTTGATGAAACAAAAATGTTCAAAAGGTAATTTTTTGAATTCCCGATATTAGGTTGGAAATGTTTATAACGGAGACTTAAAACACATATTTAATACGTTTTTATTAAAGTGTTATTTACCCTCTCTTGATTGAGATTGCTTATAAGATTTACATACAAATTACTTTTAGGATATGACAAGACTTGCATGAATTTTGTACCAAATAACAGTAGAAAGCTCATTGGTAATTAAAGAATAGAACTTTTGAAAATGTCAAGAAAGGAGAAAATTGAGACTAGATGTATAATTTTGAACTCTGAACTCATGTTATAGAGATAGGATAATCATAAACAAGCAACCTTTGAGAATTAACTATTGACCTTGAAAAATTGAAACCTTCTAAAAAATATAACTAATTTGTAAATATTTGTAATATTTTAAAACATTTTTTTAAATCAAATTTGTGCAACAATAAAATAATAAAAAGAAAAAGAATGTTAAAGTTCCTATGTTTTTCTAAAAATTACTACAAGGCATGAATAAATTGTGGAAGAAAGTTAGAATGATAGTAACGTGAGCATGTGCGCATTGGTTATTGACTGAAGACACAACGACTGTATTATAATTTATTGATAGTAGTTCATGTCACCTTGTGAGAAACCACAAGGAATCAATATTGAATTTAATATGCCAGCATAATTTAATTTTAAAATAATTTCGTTATAATCTTAAAAGAATGTTAACGAAAAATTATGATATTCATAATTATCAACTATAAATTTAAGTTTTGATTATTGAGAATAGATGGAGTCTTAGATACTTAATTTCGACGAAATTAGATGTCCTATAACTTTTTCTATCTGATTACTCTTAATTTATCTTTATTTATTTTAATTTAGTAATTAGTTTTAGTATAAATTATCTTTTCATTCAACTCATTCAGATAAAACAAAGATAATTCAACTAGCGAGTAAAATCATAAATGGACAATCTTCGTAAAAATAATAGTAACTCATCATTATATTATTTGCTAATGATATCATGTACTTACGTTTTGCGTAATTTTTACAACAGTTGTTTGTACACCGGCTACATAATTTTTGGGAATTGTCTTTTAATTTTGGCCTCTACGAAGTAAACCCCCTGGTTGTTGCTGTTAAAAGTGAGATAAGGTTTTTGATAAAGCTTGCCTTAGAACTTGCAATCTTTCAGTAACGATATCGACGGAGAAATGTTTGTGTCTTGGGTCACAGGATATTAGAGGACAACAGGAATATAACCATCCCAAAAATATATATCGAATAAAGAAAGCTTGTGATTTTTGAGGTGAAGGGATGTCGGGCAAGAGGGTTTTCATGCACTCTTTGGAAATTATTTCAATCTCCATTTTGCAATAATTGCTTGAGCTTCTTCACAATGTGATTTGTAACCTAATTTCATTGATTAGACGTAAGCATTAAAATAATCAAAATTATGCCGGTAAATTCAACTCAGTCTTGATTCCTTAATTATTGGCTGATCGTGATCACGTGATAGCAAGTTGGATTCAATGAATTTGATTTCCGGTACCACAAAATACGTACATCAAGATTTGGGGATTTGTTTTGGTCAAATTTGTACAATAAAAAAAAAATTAAGAAATTTGACTTTTCGTGTATTTTTTTTAACAGTACAGCAAGGTATGAATGAAATGTTATATTTATGCGTCTATATATTTATAATTGATTAAGCGAGCTTCATACTTAATACCCAAAAAAAGACAAAAATTAATTAGTTTTTATATAATAAAAAATAAATCAATTGTATTACGATAATCTTTTCTATAAGATTTTTAATTTTTTAATTTACACTTATTTAATAAATATAATTTTTTTGTATGCCACATAAAAATCAGCCACAAGTGACATTAAAAAGTATTACACTGGTAAAATTTTATTTATTAATCAAATTAACGTTATAATAATTATACAAAAATAAGCATGGGTAAATAATCCTAAATCAAGATCATAAAAACCAAAATTAAAAAAAATAGATAAGCTGGATCAGTGAAAATTTCACCTTCAGATTTCACTGCTTCAAGATAATTGAGCCTAGTACACTATTCACAAAATGTCAATTCAATTTTGATATTGCTTTCTTCTGTTGCCGCACTAATCTTCCAACTCAACTTCCTTTTCCTTGCATAGAATTGACATAATTTTAAAGTGTATTTTTATAAGTTATAAGGATAGTGTAATTTTTTTTTTGGTCTTTCTTTCTGTAATCTAAGTAAATGCTTATAAAATTTAAAATATAGTACATTTTTTATTCAATGCAATGAAATGTTTTTTTATTTTTTTTCATCATTGTTGTTAATATATATATATATATATATATTATTGTTATTACATATGGGTTGTTTTCGACAAGGCTAGACTTGTTTTTTTTTTTTTCATGAAAAGTTATTATTTTCGACAGAATTTTAAGTTGTTAATGTTGTTTTGATGAAAATTGCAGAAACCTTTGAGAACTGTTGAATTTGAACTTTGAAATCTTCTAAAAATTTAACTGATTTTTAAATATTTATAACATTTTAAAGCTTTTTTTTTTAAAAAAAAAAAGTCAAATTTGTGCAACAATAAAATTGTAAAAAGAAAAAGAATGACTGAGTTCCTGTGTTTTTCTAAAAATTATAGCAAGGAATGAATAAATTGTGGAAGCAAGTTAGAATGGGAGTAACGTGGAGCATGTGTGCATTGGTTATCGACAGAAAACATAACGACTGCATTATAATTTATTGATAGTAGTTCACGTCACCTTGTGAGAAACCATAAGGAATCAATACTGAATGTAATATGTCAGCATAATTTAATTTTGATCATTTTAATGCTTAATTTCGTTATCTTTCCACATTAAATAGCCCTGCCAGTTAGTTTACAATTCACCTTGTGAAGAAGCTAGCTTTGGAAATTTGAGAAAATGGAGGTTGAAATAATTTCAAAAGAGTGCATCAAACCCTCCTCTCCAACATCCCATCATCTCAAAAACCACAAGCTTTCTCTCCTGGATCAACATATTACTCACGACTATATTCCTCTCGTTCTCTTCTATTCACTGAATCAAGAAGAAAACCTTTCCCAATCTGAAATTAATCATATTGTTTATGAAAGATTGCAACAGCTAAAGCAATCAGTATCAGAAACCTTGTCTCGATTTTACCCACTTGCGGGAAAGATCAAAGATAGTTATTTCATTGATTGCAATGATGAGGGAATTTATTTTGCAGAGGCTAGAGTTACAAGTTCTCTCAATGAATTTCTCAATCATCCTAATATATTTGCTGTCAATAAATTCCTTCCTGATGATGGCAAATGGGGAGCGAATCCAGGAAATCATGTAGCTGGAGTACAAGTAACAACATTTGTCTGTGGTGGATTTGCTTTGGGCATAAATGTTTCACATATGATCGCTGATGGAACAGCATTTAGCTCATTTCTCAAGAGTTGGGCTGCCGCAGCTCGTAAGAATACTGAAGCAGAAGATGAAGAAATACGTCCTAAATTTGATGCTTCATCTTTTTTTCCTTACAAAGATGAATTCCCAAGAGAAGAATGCTTGACGCCATTACTCACCTCGCATTTGAAATTTGGCAGATACACTACTAAGAGATTTGTATTTGGTGCATCAGCAGTATCAAAACTCAAGGCCAAGGCAGCAAGCTCAAGTGTGCCAAACCCAACTCGCGTAGAGGTTGTAACAGCACACTTTGCCAAACGCCTTATGGCTATCTTAAAAGCAAAATCTAGTTCTGACAAGCCATTTTTACTGACTCATACAGTAAATTTTCGTCGAAAAGTCACGCCACAATTCACTGAATATCACATGGGAAATTTTGTGTGGAATACCTCCGTTTTATGCAAAGACGTGGAAGCAGAATTACAAGGTATAGTATGCCAACTGAAGGAGGGAATAGCAGAAGTTAATGGAGATTTCGTGAATAGCCTACTAGGTGATGAAGGATCGCATAATCTTGTAGAAGCAATCAAACATGAACATGAAATTTATGATGGGGTAGTAGATAGAATTTCGTTTACTAGTTGGTGTAATTTTGGGTTTTATGATCTTGATTTTGGATGGGGTAAGGCTGCTTGGGCGAGCTTGGTTGGTTTCAATGATTTAGCTACTATGTTTAATACTATCGTGTTCTTGGATGAAAGACAGAGGAGTGGTATTGAGGCCTGGGTATTTTTGCTTGAAGAAGATATGGCTGTGCTAGAACTTGATAAAGAAATTCTTGAATTTGCTACTGTAGATCCAAGTCCTTTAGATTAAGGCAATGTTTTGCCCAGTGCATTCTTTTTTTTTTTTTTTATTTCAAAGTCTTTTGATAAAACTTACAATCCATTACGATGTTTTGACTTTCAATAAAGAAATTTTCATCAACACTAAATAATAGAATGTCTTCCGGAATGTGTGGTTGTGATCTAATGGTATGGTTAGCAATCAGCCAATTCTTTGATGGTTGCAGAATTCAATACAACAATTGACAGTAACATGACAACAAATTAAAAAAAAAAAAAAGGGAAAAATCAGTTCAAATATGCTTCCGGAATATTCTTTAGATATCAAAGAGTTAGTTTGGCATTTTGTGAATTCTGAAATACCATATGTTTATTAATAATAATAGTATTATGGACCAAAAGAACATTGGTCCTAACGTCCATTAATTCAGTCATTCTTATTAATTATTATTATTTTTTATTTATTTTATTGACTTAACTCTCTTGTCATTTTGCTAATCCACATTGGACAACTAACTAAAACATTTTGTAAAAAATAAGGGCTCTTGATTCTAAGCCACAAATATATAAAAGTATGTAATGACAATTATCTAGTGTTACAAGAAAGAGAGAGTCAAATGAAAGCACTTTGTATATCTTCGTTTTTTTGTTTTAGGGTAGTAAATCTTGTCAAAATGAAAATAATTTTAATAATTGTTAGATTTATTAAATTGTCACTTGACCCAAAAGCTTAAAATTTAAATTTGAGAATACAAAATATATGTTTAAATTATTTATATATATATAAATATATTTTACATATAAATTTCATTTTATTTAATAAATTTCGTCTTATAAATTTAAATAATTATGTTTAATTTTTGGTGTTAGGAGAATTCAAACACAAGACCATGATATCAAGCCTCCTCTAATATCATTTTCACCTTTCACTTGAACTAAAGCTTAAGATTGAAGGGGCCAAACATATATATTTTAGTTGTTTTCGAGTTTATCTTTATTCATGAGTTTGTTTACTAAAATAAAAACTCAAAAAGAAAAATTCTGATTTTTTTTTCTTTTGAGATAGTAATTTAATGGCATTCATTGATTAGATAATAAAATTTTATCATTTAAAAAATATTTATTATACATTTCAATTATTCACACAATAAGTGTCACAGAATATCAAATTGACATTCAGGAAAATCAAACATGCTCGATCGCCCAAGGTTTCCCCATCAAAATCCAGATCATAAAAAGCCAAAGTTACACCAACTGGAAAACATAATTATATCACCCGGATTGATATAACTAGTTCCACGATGACTTTTCAAAGCTTCAATAAAATTTAACAATCCTCCATCACCTTTGTAAACGTTTATGAAATCTTAATTCAATTTTGCTACTGCTTCCTTGGGCTTAATTGCATATAAAACCATGCAACTCTGTTACCTCATCTTTGCAAAGAAAAGATAAAAACCGCACAGAATTTCCGTTAAATATTCTGAGAACTGTGGCCTTGCTCTTCGACGCAAATTTACTGCATGGATCAGTGAAAATGACTTGGCAGAAACGGAACTTTCTTTTGAAGCATGCATTTTCCAACTAATGCTGTTAAAGCCTCCAAGGGTGTTGGATTTTGCACTCTTGAGGTTGCTGCCTTGGCCTTGCGGTGGCTATCTTTTACTGACTCTTCGTACGATAGCTCTTAGTTATGAGATTATAATACCTAATTCGTACCTTAATGTCTCTCTGCTGATGCATTTCATAATAGAAATTTTTATTACTGAAATTTAAGTCAAATTTGCGCAACAACTGTTTAAGGTCATTGTGCCATGAATCAATAGAGCATGCAAGTATCTAAGCTAGCTCTTCGCAGACCAGGTTACTTCTAGAAATTAATTCGATCTTAAAGCTTTTCTGCCTTTTCATTTCCAATTTCAAATAGATTTTTTTTTTTTTTTTTGCAATATATATTTTGCTAAAATTTATGAGACATGGCACAAAATTAGACTTCAATTTTTTCAGTATGTATTTTGTATTTCATCAATTTCAATCGTCTTTGGTATAACTAAAAGCTTTTTGACTTTTTTTTTTAAAAAAAAAAGGATAAAATACAATATTTTCTTTACTGAGAAATTCTTCAAAGTCAGAAAAATTTTGAAGTAGTTTGAAATATAAAGAGTCTTGAATGCCATAATCTGAAAATACGTTTATTTTTTATTTAAAATTTAAATACAAATATTAAGTTATTTATTTCTTTAAACAATAAATATGTGAAAGTCAATATTTTTTACATTTGTACCCTTGTAAATTTTAAATATTAAATAAAAAAATATCTAAGTATATTAATGGGATCTTATCAAAAAATATAAAATAATATGAAAATTAAATAAATATTTTTTTTTTATTTTAGCACAATTGTGATAAATCTAAATAAGAATAAATAACAAAAAATTAAGTAATAATAATCATGCTACTTTAATATAGCTAAAATTTAACATTATAAAAATACAAAAAAAAATAATAATAATAAGGAGAGTCCACCAAACAAAAACGTAGGTATTAGAAAAGAAGAAAGAGGTGGTAGGGTCTATATATGAATGATAATGTAAATCAATTAATTACTTAAACATATTTTTGAGAAGATATTTAATAAATTTATTCAATCTTTTTACATTTAACAATATATATACACACATACATAAAAGAATGATTTTTTAAAAATCAAATTCTCGTATCAAGTAAGAGATGTTGTTAAGAATTATCTCTAAATAATATATTTTTATTACGGAAATTAGTTAAATTGTGCAACAATATGATGTGATCTCAAGTTTGTGCCACTGTATAACATCTTTTAGTCAAATTTATGCAACTATATAATATAATTTAGTGGAATTTGTGTGATGTATGATGATGATGAAGTTGAATTTTAATTATTTTAGAAAGTCCTTTTTATTTTTCAATTTAGGAAGTCATTGTCTTGTGTATGTTATTTAA
The DNA here is from genome assembly GCA_032402905.1 of Khaya senegalensis. NCBI lineage: Eukaryota > Viridiplantae > Streptophyta > Magnoliopsida > Sapindales > Meliaceae > Khaya > Khaya senegalensis. The sequence goes on from CP135541.1 coordinate 7,552,790, forward strand.
GTCTCAAATCAAATCTTCTCTTGTTGGAGTTAACGCAGGAACTAGATTTGTTTTGTTATAAAATAGGAAGATTATGTTATGACAAATGACAACGAACTATATAAAATTATTTTGAAAAAATTTGTTGAACAATATAATTCCTCTTAGTAAAAATTGTGCAGCAATAATATATTTTAGACAAATTTATGTTTCTTATGTCTTGAACCAATAGCACATAAATTTGAAATGAAAGTAGTCAAATATTTGTATTTAAACTATTTATCAACTTGAATCATGTACATGTGTTATTGGTTTGAGACATAACGGCGATTAATTTAACTAAAATATGTTATATAGCTGCACAAATTTAACTAAAAACATATTATATGGTTGCATAAATTTGAAAAAAAAAAATACAATAATATGGTTCATAAAAATGACTCATTTTAGTAATGAAATATATTCAATTTATAGTTGTAACTTCAAATTTGTTTTTCTCCTCACTCACTATTTGATTTTTGGTATCTCAAATTATTATTAATTAAATGAATCTATTATACAATAGACACCCTTAATCCAGTTTCTATTTTTCCAGGGATATAAGGTGGCACCCAGTCTCAAATTTGTCGTTGCCGAGGCGTCAAATACTTGAAAAAGCAAGCCGACAGAATTCAAACGAAACTTAGCGGATTCACTACTAGGAGATAGGTATTTGATGCCTCAGCAATAGCAAATTTCAAGGCCATCGACAATTTTACGTCAAGAAAATGTCGTTACTTGTACACCTGCTAGATAATTTTCTGGATTTGGCTTTTAACTTTCGCCCCTGCAAAGTAAACCCCCTCGTCATTGCTGTCAATAAACCAAGGGTCCCCTAACTTCCCCTCAAAAGGGTAAAAGCGAGATAAGGTTTCTGATAGAGCTTGCCTTAGAACTCGCAATCTTTCAGTAACGATATCGGAAGGAGAAAGGTTTGTGTCTTGGTTCACAGGATATTAGAGGACAACAGGAATACAACCATCACTAAAATATATATTGGAGAAAGAAAGCTGATTTTTGAGGTGAAGGGATGTCGGGCAAGAGGGTTTTGATGCACTCTTTGGAAATTATTTCAACAACCATTTTTCAATAATGGTTTTGGTCCACATATCAACTAGATTTGGGAAGCATTTAATGCATTGATTTAAACCCAAGACAATGTTTCGCATGTAGAGACGTGCATGCACCAACAAAGATTTATTTTTAAGAGGATGTATGATGATCTATAAGAAATATAAATAAGGGTGGGTATATTTGCACCCTAAGTAATGTTCTAAACATTTATGATATTTTATTAATACATCATTAACAGCATAAATTTCTGTCAAAAATAATAACTTTTCATTAAAAAAATCAAGTCTAGCCTTTTCAAAACAACCCATATGTATATATATATATATATATATATATAAATCTTGTGAAAATCTCGGACTCTATTTGAGGGATTTTCTCAATCAAGATTATAAAAGTTAAATAAAATATAAGCAACTATTGTTGTAATTTAATTTGATGCACAAGTCTGCTGCAGTCAGCTAAAGTGACGTGAAAGCTTGTCATGAATTTGATTCTATGCATCTCCATAATACTGTACCAAGATCAGCGGATTTTTTTTATTCAACTTCTAATTTATTAAGTTTTGTGGGCACCAATTAATAAGTGTTGAACAAGGATTTGCAGATTTTTCTAGTCATATGTTCTCAAATCAATCGAACATATACAATAATTTATATTATAATCGTTATGTCTTCAGTGAAAAACGAAGGACTATCACTCGAATATATACATGTAGTCAGTCGTGCAGGCAATATGCAGTTTGAATTTGTTTGATAAGGCCAAGACTAATGTATATGAAGTTGTAAATGATCTTAACGTTTAATATTCAAATATATTTGCACAATTTTTTATTTACATTTTAAAATAAATTGTTTATAAATAATGGAGATTAAAAATTCCTCGTCTCCACCCCTTCCCCATCCCGGCCCATTGTCATCTTCTCTCTAAATACAAGAAATGAACAATATTAGAAACTTTCCTCGAGTATTGGGAGAACATTTAAAGAAGACTATCACAATTTTCTCTCTCACATAAATGAGATTATTTGGATCACTTCTGGTTTTCAACTTTGGCAAATGAGACATGATGTTTATTGGCTTCAAAGAAAGACCATTTGTTATTGAAGTGTTGTCACTTTAAAATTAGGATTATTATAAAATAAAAATATTAAATATTAAATATCAAATATCAAATATTCTTGTTAAAAGTTATCAAAATTCTTTGTTAACTTTATTTTTATAGCATAGTAAAACTTCACAATCTTAAACCAAGCCACAATTCTATCATCAAGCTTTGCTGAAAACTTATTTATTAATCAACAGAACATTGCCAAATATTTCATCAAGGAAAAGTAAAAAACAGAAACAGACCAAGCCGCAATTCTATCACACAGCATTGCTTAAAACTTATTTATTAATCAATAGAACATTGACAAATATTTCATTAAGGAAAAAAAAATAAAAACAAAAACAAAAACAAAAGGCTTTGTGAAAATTTCGCCGAAAAAATTAATTAATTACCTTATTTCAAGGGGCTTGGATCTACAGTAGCAAATGCAAGGAGTTCTTCATCAAGTTCAAGCATAGCCATATATTCCTCGAGCAAAAATACCCATGCTTCAATACCATTCCCCGGTGTATCCATGAACACGATCAAATTATAGAAAGTCATGAAATCATTGAAACCAAAAATGCTCGTCCAAGCAGGCTTTCCCCATCCAAAATCAAGATCACAAAATCCAAAATTACACCAACTGGTAAACGAAATTCTATCTGCCACACCAGTATAAATTTCACGTTCATGTTTGATTGCTTCAACAAGATTACGCAATCCTCCATCACCTTGTAGATTATTCACGAAATCTCCATTAATTTTTGATATTGCCTCCTTCAGTTGGCATACTAAACCATGAAACTCTGCTTCTGCATCTTCGAATACTACAGACGCGTTCCACACAAAATTTCCCATGTGACATTCTGAGAATTGCGGCGTCGCTCTTCGACGCATATTTACTGCATGAGTCAGTAAAAGTGGCTTTTCAGATTTAGATTTTGCTTTAAAAGCAGCCATAAAGCGTTTGGCAAATAATGCAGTGACAACCTCTACGCGTGTTGGATTTTTCACGGTTGAGCTTGTTGCCTTAGCCTTGAGTTTTGCTATTGCCGATGCATCAAATACAAATCTCTTAGTCATGTATCTGCCAAATTTCAAATGTGAGGAGAAAGCAGGTGTCAAGTATTGTTCTCTTGGGTATTCATCTTTGTAAATGAAAAAAGATGAAGCGTCAAATTTAGGACGTATTTCTTCTTCTTCAGTATTCTTACGGGCTGTGGCAGCCCAACTGTTGAGAAAGCAGGTAAATGCTGTTGCATCAGCGATCATATGTGAAATATATACGCCAAAAGCAATTCCGCCGCAAGCAAATGATGTTACTTTTACGCCAGCTACATGATTTCCTGGAGTGGCTCTCCACATGCCACCACCAGGAAGAAATATATTGATGGAAAAGATATTGGGATGATTCAGAAATTCCTTGAGAGGACATTTAACCATAGCCTCTTCAAAATAAATTCCCTCGTCATTGCAGTCGATGTTATCGAAGTCTTTGATCCTTCCTGCAAGTGGGTAAAATCGAGACAAGGTTTCTGATAAAGATTGCTTTAGGCGTTGCAATCTTTCAGGTAGAATATTATTAATATCAGGGTGGGAAAGGCTTTTTTCTTGGTTCGCCGAATAGAAGAGAATGATAGGCACATATTCCTGAATAATATGTTGATCCAGGAGAGAAAGTTGGTGGTTTTTGAGGTGAAGGGGTGTTGGAGAAGAGGGTTTAATGCACACTTTGGAAGTAATTTCAACCTCCATTTTCATTAACTTCTAGAGCTTCTTCGCAAGGTGTTCTGTCAGCTAATCGACGGGGGCTATTTAATGTGGAAAGTCAAATGAATTGGATTAGATCAATCCATTAAAATAATCAAGTTAAATTTAGATCAAGAACTGGGGACGGACAGCTAAATGAATGAGATTCTAGGTATATCTGGATATCAAGATTTACATATTCTTTTAGTCAAATTTTTGCAACCACTGTCAATATATTGTTATGTCTTCAATCCATAATCGTGCATTGTTGCACCTGAGTTCTTACTTCTTCGTAACGCGGATTTCTTTTGAAAAAATATAATCATGTGAAAATGATGGACTATATTTAAAGGATTTTCTCAATCAAGATTAGCCCCACAAATCATTCTCTACACACACACACACACACACACACAGAGGAAAATAAAATCAAGCAACATAACACGGATTTCATTTAAAACCAATAGAAATCATGTGAACATGATATAAAGGATTATCTTAATCACGATTAGCCCCACAAATCATTCTCCTCATATAAATATGATTATACGAAATTAAACAAAATCAAGCAACTGTTATTTTAATTTAATATGATGCACTGATCTGCTGGAGCCAGCTAAAGTGACGTGAAAACTTGTCAGGTTTATTTAATGGGGACAGCTATAAATTTGATTCTAGGTATCTACATGTCAAGTTTTGAAGATTTTTAATTTTTAATTTTTAATTTTCTTTAACAGCTAATATAGCACCAATTAATGCTGATGGTTATGCATAACTTTGAATTTTTATATGATTATTAATATAAATAATTACATAACTACAACTAATAAGTGTAAAATCAGTTCATAGGGATGGCAACGGATCGGGTTTGGGACACATACCTCCAAACCCATATCCGCATACACTAAAAGAATTTATTTCCAAACTTGTATTATATCTGCAGCAGGTTTATTATTTCATGATCAAACTCACTTAAATAAATATTTAACAATTATTAAGTCTGCACAAATATTCACGAATTTTAACAAATTTTTTTATATTTTTAATTATATTTGTATTATTATTAAATATTAAATTAAATTTATAAATTATTTAATTAAAATTATAAATTTTCAATATCAATTTAAAATAAAATACATCACTTACATAAGATATATAGTATATTAAGTATATTCAATATAAAATAAAATTTATCACAACTATTTAAAAAAATATATAATTATTTTACAAATTTATATATAAAATATTAAAAATCTAAAACAAAAGTTTATAAACTCATAAATCTAAAATAATATTATCCAAGTTCACATTTTTATTTTATCAATTGTAGTAAGCACTTACCTAATATAATTTCTAAAATAGTGAATAATAATATATAAGTTAATGATGAACAAACATTTAAAAGTAACAAAAATAATAAATTTACCTCACCCATAATATCCTCATTGTCCATATACAAGTAATTTTTAACTTTTTCTTTTTAAGAATTTAAAGCTAATCATTCAAAAAAAAATAATTATTAAGGATAATAATATTATAAAATAATAAAAATTAAAAAAAATTAAATATTCACAAATATTAATTGAGGACATTACGAATGTTAATTCATACTCGTATCCTTCGCAAATCTGTTATGAATTTTATTTTATTTTTTTTCAAATTTATCTTAAACTAACTAAAAGATATACCAAATCCTTCCCACAAGAGACGAATATTAACGAATTTATAGATTTACAAATAAAATTATCCTCCCAAAATGTTTGCAATCATTGTCAATATATTATATTCTGGTCTTTATATCACCAGTGAAAAAAAAAATGACTATACAAATATAATTAATTGTACAAGTTAATAAAATCAAGCGACTATTATTCGAATATCTTATGGTTCATGGCTGCTGATTTTTTATATTTCAGTTTCCTGTTTCATTTGTTTCTCTTTCCCTTTAGAGGACTTGCTCTACTTTTATGCCTATTATACAGGGTAAGGCTTATGACCCCTAGTTGATCGCTTCTATTCTTTTCTTTTTAATAAAAAATCTTCAGAAGTTCACCCAAAAAAAGAAAAAAATTTAATTAATGAAGTTTACCCAGAAAAATGAAATTCCATAAATTTTATGCATGATTGTAAAATAGAACAATTTATTCCAATCTTGGTAGAGCGTCAACCATTATTTTTATTGGGATAATTTCTTATGCCCCATAACGTTCAATTAATTTTTAAAATTTGTTCAAACACTATACTATCATATACCCCTTAAAATTTGAAAAATGTTATGT
>CP135541.1:7559498-7576744 GCA_032402905.1 Khaya senegalensis
CATTTTCCCATCTACGAAACAACATTTTTCTTGCATATTCTCTCTGTTAACACTCTTACTAGTATTTTAGATGACAGGAAGTTCAGTCCTCTCTGCCAGTTGAGAACTCAAGAAAATTTTCTCTTCTTGCTCAGAAACTCCCATTTTCCCGCGGAACAAAAATTTCTTTCATTTTCTCTTAACCCTCATACTAATCTTTTAGGCGAGTGGAAGTTCAGACCTTTTAGAAGCTTTGCTGCTACTGTTCCCTTTAGAACTCTGAAGATATTTCTTTCGTTAGTATCGAGTTCTTTCAACATTCCATCTCAAGTTCCCATTTTCCCATCTACCAAACAACATTTTCCTTTTCATTTCTCTCTTTTTGACACTGTTAAGAATCTTTTTAGACCAGAGAAGAAAGTTCAGTCCTTTAAGTAAAAAAAATAATGGTACCAATCATAATTTTTGTTTTCTTTCCTCTGTTTTCCACCACTACTAGCCTCCACCACCATTGCCGCCATCTGCTCCACCAACCGTTGTTTCCGGTAGTACCCACATCCGTCCCACCGTCACAACCGCCGTCGACGTTACCGTTTCCTTCTCCTCAGCCGCAGCCACACCGCCAACGGTTGCCGAAATACCCATTTTCGACTACGCCACCAAACACTCAGCCAAAACCGTTCTTTCCTTCTTATCATACTCCTCCGCCTCCTCCTCCGCCATCCGTACAATCGACTTTCCCAGCCAATATTTCCTCCCTCCTCTTCCCTCATCCTCCGTCTTCCTCCAACCACCGTCACGCCATCATCCTCGCCATCTCCCTCTCTTTATTCTCTGCTGCCATTATCGCAGCCGCCTCGGCCATTTTCCTTTACTTCCGTAGCAGACACCGTGGTCACACTGAGAAAACCTCAGTTGCAGACCGCCAGCGTCTCTTCCCGCCAAATTTACCTCCGTCAGACGGCAACGGCAAAACTGTAACCGCCCAACGGAATGTATCATCCTCAAACCAACCTAGCACTTCATCGAAGTTTCTTTATCTGGGTACTCTTTTAAACTCTCGTTTACAAGAAATTCCGACGGATACCCGAAATGCCGGCGTAAAGATTGGTGTTTCAATGGCGAAATCTCCATCCGCATATCGGAAACTGGGCTCGCCTGAGCTGAAGCCGTTGCCACCATTGCCGAAACACAATCCGAGTTTCACGAGCGAGGAAATGTGTTTTAGCAAAGAAGAAGAAGATATAAAATGTGAAGCAGCAGAAGAAGAAGACGAAGAAGACCAGTTTTTTTCGCCGAGAGGTTCGTCGGCTCGTAAAGAAAGTCGAGAAAGTCCGACGGCGGCACGAATTGGATCGAGCTCGAGAAGGGAAAATTTTGGCAGTAGAAGCTTTAATTCAAGAACTGCTTCGTACCCGTATTCACATTCTTGCTCCCCGACGAATTCTATTACCAGTTCTTGTCACTCTCCGGCTAGAAATTTAAGTCCTAATTATATGAAATCAAGATTTCAGGAAAATGTTAATAAATCAATTTCTTCATCCTCTTTCTCGTCGAGAAGTGATTCAGGGGATTCCCAGAATTCACCCGACAAAGTTTCAAGTTCTTCAGGCAAGAACAAGCAATCACCTACTCAATTTGTCCCGATAAAATTACCACCACCGCCGCCTACGCCTCCACCGCCGCGGTTCTGGGAGATTCCAACCGTTGCTGGGAGAAGTACTGGGCTTGCGCATCTGCCACCTACAAAGCCTGCGGTGACTAAAAATTTGGCACCGAGTTTGGGTAACGAGCAGTTGATCACGAATGAGAATGTGGAGAAGATTGATGAGACGCCGCTGCCAAAATTGAAGCCTTTGCATTGGGATAAAGTTAGAGCGAGTTCCGATCGGACTATGGTGTGGGATGAGCTGAAATCGAGCTCCTTTCAGTGAGTAATTGATAACTCTTTTCGGCTTTTTGTTTGTTAATGAAGTTTCTTGGAATAGATTTCTTGTGGGTTGTAAAGTGTTTTATTGTTTGCAGATTGAATGAGGAAATGATTGAGACATTATTTATTGTGAATAATTCAAACTTGAATCCGAAAGAAAACGGTCGGAAGCAGGTTCTTTCTTCTCCAAGTTTAGAGAATCGGGTGCTTGATCTGAAGAAGTCTCAACACATTGCAATTTTGCTAAGGGCAATTAACTTTACTGTTGATGAAGTGTGTGAAGCTCTTTTGGAAGGTAAAATTGTTACATTTATTAAAAGCATAAAGTGCATTTGATATTCTGCTATATATTGCCAAATTATTGAATGTTTGCTTCTCCGGATCCATTCTGTTTGAAATGTATATTGTTTGCTCAGAAAGTGCATTTTATGTTGAGCTATACATTGCCTTTGCGAACTACATTTTAGTAATGGAGTGCTTTGTGGTGGCAAGATATTGAAATTTCTCTTCCTACAATTGCCACAATAGTGTGTGTTGTTAGACCTATCCATCTATCATTATTATTATTTTTGTTTCTATCTTCCATCATACATCAAAATATTGCTTAATGAGCTTGAAATCTCGGCTTTGGTGCTTTGATAGATTGATTAGTCAACTGTGCTTTGAAAATGTTTGAATTTTTCAACGCTGGCAACAGGCAATTCAGATAAATTGGGGACTGAGCTACTGGAAAGTTTATTAAAGATGGCTCCAACCAAAGAAGAAGAACATAAGATAAAAGAGTTCAAAGCTGAATCGCCCTTTAAGCTAGGTCCTGCTGAGAAATTTCTCAAGGCAGTGCTTGACATTCCTTTCGCATTTAAAAGAATAGATGCGATGCTCTACATTGCCAATTTCGACTATGAAGTTGAGTACCTTACAAGATTTTTTGAAACTCTGCAGGTAAATTGTGCTCTCCTTTTCATGCACATGCCCGCATACAAAGATGTATTGTGCATATTTTGTTATGATATGATCTGTATCTTATGTTTGTTTAGAACATGGTATTTGCCATCAATATTCTTCTCAGAAACTTGATTGTGTAGAAGGCAAATCTAGGGTGAGCAAATTCATGTTCATGGTGAAATAAATTTCTAATAGTTATTGTTTCAATATAAGTTTAAGATGCTAAAGCATTTCCTCTCTGTCCTGATAGCGTAACTCTCCAAGGAAGCATTATTCGAATTGATATATCTTACTTTTGCATGTGCCGTTATAGTAACCATTTTCCAGCTGCTTCTTACACCTTTCTTCCTTATTACAGGCAGCTTGTGAAGAGTTGAGGAAAAGCAGCAAGTTCCTTAAGCTTTTAGAAGCAGTGCTTAAAACTGGGAACTGCATGAATGTTGGAACTAACCGTGGCAATGCCCATGCATTCAAGCTTGACATGCTGCTAAAGCTTGTTGATGTCAAGGGAACGGATGGCAAAACTACTCTCTTGCATTTTGTTGTACAGGAAATCATCCAAGCTGAAGGTTCTTGTCTTTCTGGTGCCAATCAGAATATAAAAACTGAGAAACCCCAACAGTCTTCTATCCGGGATGATGTTGAATTCAGGAAGCTTGGCCTGCAAGTTGTTTCAGGTTTGAGTGGAGAGCTTACCAATGTGAAAAAAGCTGCTGCAATGGATTTTGATGTGCTTAGCAGTGAAGTCCAGAAACTTGCAGCTGGAATCACAAAGATTATGGAAGTAGTAAAACTAAATGTAGAAACTAAAATGAAGGAGAGCAGCCAGAAATTCTCCAGTTCAATGAACAAGTTCTTGAAAAAGGCAGAACAAGAGATTGTAAACATCCAATCTCGAGAGAGGGCAGCTCTTTCCATGGTGAAGGAAATAACAGAGTATTTCCATGGAAACTCAGCAAAGGAAGAAGCTCATCCATTCCGGATATTCATGGTGGTAAAAGATTTTCTTTCAACTCTTGATCAGGTATGCAAGGAAGTTGGCAAGGTCAACGAGAGAACGATATACAGTCAGTACGACCAATGCCAGTAATTCCAGCCATTCTGCCTGCTTTTCCTGGATTTACCGGGAGTCAGCTTTATGGCTCATCAGAAGATGAAAGCACATCGTTATTTTGATGCTTCATTGTCATCTTGGGAGGCTCTCTTCCTGTATTTCTGCCCTTTTTGTGTACCTATATATATATATATATTCACATACAGAATTTGGGAACTTGTTTATCCTGTGTTTCACACCGAGAAGGGAATCATTTCAGGATGTAATCAGTAGTATTTGCCAGAATTGTAGGCCTGATCTTGTATATCTATTGAGAAACTAAATTCAAGTTTGTTTGTTTGTTTGTTTGTTTTTTATTTTTATTTTTTTTTTCAAGAGAAGCACAACTCCTGCTTCTCGAATCCCACTTGTTTTGTTTTGTTGTTGGGTGGGTTTTTTATTTTTTTTTTTTATTTTTTAAAATTAGAATGAAAAATGGATTGTGTAAATAGATAAGCAAGTACAAGAAAAAACTAAGGCCCCATTGGGAAGTAAACAACGTGTGGATGTAGATATTCGAATTGTGTTGCAATAAATTTAATTCAAACAATGGAAAATCTTGCTTAAAATATCAGAAAAAAAGAAAAAAGGCAATATCAATTTGACAATATACTGCACTTGAATTACTCATTCCAGTAAGATGATTTCTATTATTTGAATTTCAACACTGGTGAGAAGTTGATATATTTCCATTCTCTTGAGTTTTCAATCTTAGAGCTTAAACAAACTGAAGCCACTGTTGTTTTATAATGTATCAATGCTCTCGAGTCCTCGTCATGGATCTCTGGAAACTGACTCCGGATCTTAGTTGTTCTCTTAGTTTGCTAAGAAGAAAGTCAGTTAATGGTTTTTTGCCTACTGGGAATTCTCAGCATCCATACGTTCCAGCACCCGTCGTGCTTCCTCTTCTGTGGCAGGAACAACATTCCGAATACCCAATCCATCTTTCATCGCTTCAGGACGGATGGTAAATGTGAAGTAGAATTTATTTGATACCTGTTCAAATCACAATAAAAGATAAACACTCCAAGCATCAAATTTGAAGGAATTAGAGTTTACAAAGACGATGGAATGGGAAAGAAGATGTCAACAGACCTAGTTTTATATCATAATTGGGAGAAGTTTAGAATGCTTTCGTAAGGATTAAAGAAGACTTTCTTGCAAAAACTTCTTGCATTTTCGGTGAGTTTCTAACTTATTTATTCACCTTCTTACATTTTCAATGCGTTTCCAGTTTATTTCATATTTTGCTTTTCAGGATGGACAACGGTTGTGTTTAACCTATTGGTTATTTCTCATGCCAAAAAACAAGTGAAGGAAATATCGCAGTTTTCATGCTATGCTTACCTCACTGGATCTTAGCTCTGGCCTTGTAACATGGGCTACAACTTCCACATTTATCAGTGGTCTGGCAGGGTTCCCAAGTTCTGTATACAAAACACAAGATTTGAGCCGGAGGAAATTTCCGACATCCACCTGCATCAGCAAAAGTAGTATAAGATGAATAATATACAATATTTCCAGTCCAATGCCAGTTCCATAAGTGGAAAAATATTTGTTCAGAGGTTAGTTTTTTGGTGAACTTTACACTTAACTGAATCTAGTTGTCAGAATCTGATTATTAGTATAGGGAGTACTCACAGGTTTAAAAAAATCAACATGATCAACTTCTACAAAGCGAGGTGCAGCACCAGCAAATGCATAAGCAGTTGAGAAAGCCAGTTCAGATGCTTTACGCATCAAAAATCCTCCAAAAATCCGACAATGAATGTTCCTCTGCTGCGGCTGACAAATCAATGAGTTCTCATGGCAAGTATCCTTAATAAGAATACTATCTCTGTTCGCCAGAGCTGGCATGTCACAGAAGATTCGCCCTTCAGCCAACAATGCATTAAGTCTGTCTGTATCCCCATTTTCAGTATTGATTTTACTCTCTGCTCTCTTCTTTTTCCTCATTTTGTTCCTTTGTTCAGCTTCTTCCCACAGAAATTTTTCTTCCTCAGTCTCAGGCAAGATCTGGTTGACTGGAGCTGATTTTCCAGTCTTGGCATCACGAGCCACAAATGTGAAGTTTGCCACAAGCGCTATTGATTCCAATCGATCTGTGGTCTCTGCAAAAAAGTTTTCTTATTAAGATGTGGCCAGTGAAGTAATAAATACCAGTTCAGATTTAGTAAAGCAGAGTGAATGCTTTCCAAATCAAAAGCGCCTTTAGGGCAAGATGTAAGGGGTAAGAGAGGATGTTTTCAAACTACTAATCATCACCACAAGATGGAAATTCACTTAACACAAGCTTAGAATGGCATTATCAACAACATCAACTTTGACAATAAAGGCTCCAACTCAGTTGAACTTGGTGCAAAGATTTAATACTCAAAAGTTTCAAAGTTTTAACCCACCTCCACATGCTGGGGAATAAAATCTGCAAGTAACAGCAGTGCAGTGGTTCAACCATCCCAAATCAGACTTTATCATAGGTATATTTAGGCGAGTTATGATAAACTTGGGGTAAGACTTTCTTATAAGGTTTATCCTGAAAATTCATGTCTTTTCTTTATTCGTTCCTTTTCTTTCTTTGTTTACCAGCTTACAGAAAATAAAATCCAACTCAGACCTGGATAATTTCCTCTGATAATCAGCTAACTTTTCAATGGTGCCAATAAATAACTCAGACCCAACACATTTACTGCAAAAGCCAACCTCTTTGGAGACATATTCTCAATTATAACCTGCTCAACTGCAGGCTAAACGAATCTCTAGTCTTGGATACGGATTACTTTATTGCCTTTACATTGTACATTAACATAGTCATGGTCATCTTTTATAAGCAGTTCATAATTACATTAAGTTTCTTAATACGCACGCTAAAAATTTCTTCTACCACATGAAAATGTACATTAGGTCAATTTCCATATTAAAGAACATGATACCTGCAAAAATATAGTACATAGATAGACAAGTCCTAACAAACCCACCAAATATATACATACACATATATGTATACATGTAGATAGATAGATTCATTTGTTGTACCTTGGGTGAACTGAGTAACTTCAAGTTGAATCTCCAAAGATGATCGCCCAACCCACGTAACAGCTCCAGCTATTTTCAAATCAATGTCAACACGGATTGGTTTCTTGACAACCATCCTGTCAACTGAAGCAGTGACCAATAACATAGGCCTTGTCGCACCATCATCATTGCAACAGTGCTGGTTGGCACAAACAAATTAATTACAAAATTCTGATGTCGTTACTCATTAACAATTTAATAACAATTAGCCTGTTGTGGCATTTCTGCATCACGGCTCATATGAAAAATAAACATATAAAAGGAAGTGATGGTCTTCCATGTAATATTAAATCATTGTTGCATAATGCCTCTTAATTTGATAATATTTCAAAATGCTACTAATGAGAGCGAAAATTGCAAAAAAATACAAGACCTTGGCTATTATAACAAAAATTCAGTGATATGCAAATCTTAAATCCTGCTCCATAAGCAGACAGACAGATTACATTTTGTAAGTCAAATTATTCAATTCACCTCTATAGCAAATCAAAGCACCTATATCCAATGCCAACAAAAACCCATCTCAAAAACATCAGTCAAAGCAATTATCACTAATCCAAATCCAACAAACCCTAACCTAACTTAAATGAGAAATTCATTTTAGATTTAACAAAATATTTTACCTTGTATGAAATAGTTCCGGCAAGAGCATCAAGATCTTCAAGCAACTTTCCCATCCTCATTTCATTCCAGGGATTCCTATACTGCTCTCTAAGTATAAAATCACTTGAAAACTTGTAAAGAATAGTAGTTCTGCTCTTTGATGGAGCTTTTGCACCCAATTCATTCTGCGAAATCGAATCAATTGGCTTATCCCCAGGGTTTTCAAACATTCTTGTTCTTGCTTCCCACAAAGCGTTAGTTACCGGCGAATGGTACATTCCGGGCCACAAACTGATCGGTTTCCGCATCGAAGAGCCTGCATCTATGGGTTGTGAGCTCTCCAATGGTGAACCTGTACCAGAAACGGCTGAAATTGCACTTGATTTTGAATGAGATGAATTGGGTACTGCTGGTTTGGGATATGGGTCTGAAATTGTAGCTGAAAATGACCTATTTTGATCAAAATTGTACGACAATGGGTCACAAAATCTAGTTTTCAACATAAAGTTCGCCTCTTTAGATGAATTCAACAACCGGTTATTGATGAATTCGTGATTTAAATGATGGCTCAACATTGAATCTGAGCTCAAACTAGAAAATAACCTGGTTTTGAAGATGGGTTTTGGCTCCTTCGACAAACTGAACAACTGAGTATTCAACAAGCAAGATCTTGATGAAGAAAAAGTGTTCTTACAACAAGCGTAAAATGATATTGAATCAGAAATTGAGTCTTTGACTGCGGATTTCGGTCGTTCTGAAGAACTGGAAAAGCGTAAAAACTGGTGCGAAACCGGTTTTCTCAGCGGTCTGACCATGGTTGAAATTGAAAAGAAGATGAAAATGAAGTCTTAATCTTAAGGCCAAGGGAAAGTAGAACCGTTTCGGTTGGACTGGTTCGGTTCCATGATTTTTGGAAACTTTCAACACCGAACTGAACTTGGATTCACTTGAGATCTGAATCATTCCCTGGGAATTTTGTTTGTCATTTTGTGAAAGATCATGTTATTTTGAGCCATTTTTTTTAACCCACCTGCCTCTAAATTTTTAATTATAATGTAATTATTATATTTTAATTTTAAAAATTATTAAATAAATTGTTAATTAAATATATTATCTGTTTTATTATAAGGTAATTTAATTAATTAAGTTGAAATATGAATTAATAATTAATAATTCTGCCCATAATTACACAAAGAAGCTAAAGGGGAGTCTCTCTTTTTTACTGCTTTTCGAAACCCTAACTCATTTGTGTAAGCCAAAAGAGCCAACAATACAAAATCAACGAAATTCTCCCTTCCCGTTTCTCCGCCGTCCGCTCGAAGCCCTCCTTGCTATTTTCTCCCGCGGGTAACTCCAATCTTTCTGTACGGAAAACTCTATATGCATACAGTGTCTCGGTTTTTATTTTTTGGCTTTAAATTTTGTTAAATAATGTGAAAAAAATGAATAATTTCATGATAAGATTTGTGGTTTTCAATATAACTAGTGGATTTTAACAATTGTTATATATAATCAAAGACTAGCAGAACTTGGACAGCTCCGAGCTGTGTTTGGGATTGTTTTCGTTTGAAATTTGGGACAGAGAAGGTGATTTTTTTTGGCTTTAAATTTTGTTAAATAATGTGAAAAATAGAGAATTTTCGTTAAAATTTTGTGGGTTTTGAAATTAACATTTGGGTTTCAACAATTTTTATATGTATCAAAGATTAGTAGAACTTGAACAGCTTTTTTGTTTTTTGGATTTTAGGATATAGAAGATGAGTACTGGAGGAGAGAAAGGTTCGGCAACTACAAAAACACCAGCAGATTTTCTCAAATCAATTCGCGGGCGACCTGTTGTTGTGAAACTGAATTCTGGTGTTGACTATCGAGGTTGGTCTTTTGAAAATTTCTTGTATTTTTGTCTAACTTTTTTGGATTTTTTTCAATGTTGTATGATTATATGTTTTTGTACTTCTTTTTCAATGTGAGATTGAACTATTAAGGCAAGTTGTTTTCTTTAGAGGTATGAAATTTTAATTAGATTTGATTGAACATACAAAATTTGATTTATGGTCGGAGCTTTTGCACTATGATTCACTAAGCCTGCAAAGGGTCAAATATTTGCTTGTGGATTCTGCTTCTATTTTAAAAAAATAAATAAATGAAGAAAATGATATCTCGTTGTTTCGGCTACTTGTTTTTTTTATGAACTTGTATGTGACTCAAATGATGCAACTGTACGATTCTGAAGTAAAATTTCATCATAACTCGGTTAGCCTCCATCTTTTATATTCCATTGAGAGAGAAACTTGGTACTATCACTTAAGACGGTTGTTGAAGTCTTAGGGCTGAATATGCTTGATCCTTAGTTGGTCTAATTTGTTTAAGATGCGACGTGTGGTAAGTTTCTGGTTCTGCTAATTTTTTAATCATATATCATGTGTCTTGAGCCGTTGAATGCTATCTTACTGCATGAATATTTGAGGTTTTGCATTTTGTTTATCAGTTCTCTTTTAAATTAGTTTGCACTTTTGGCTAGCAATCATGCTCCATGTGTCAACAGAGGTTGAGAAAATACAGCAATTAGGTGTTTAGCATCAAGACTGCCCTAATTTTACTGTTATTATTACCTTTCACAGTTTAATGTTGTGAAAGAGCTTTAATATCGATCTGTCCCAGCTCTATTCTGTAAAATTTAAGGACAATGATCACGTTCTTGAGCTAACATAAAACTCTTTTACTCGAACAATGGACGAGTATCTATGTTATTTGAATTTATGTTTTAATGATTTATGCAAATAAATTGTCTTTAACTTCACAAGAATTAAATCGTGTTTTATGTTTTGAAACGGACAAATGAATATGGGGTAGCCTTTCATTATGTCCATTTAGTTTTGGTAACAGCTGGTGCATGGTCTTCATGCTCCTGATTTATTCTTGATGGTTTCTCTTTTCATGCAGGCATTCTAGCTTGTCTGGACGGATACATGAATATTGCAATGGAGCAAACAGAAGAATACGTCAATGGACAGCTGAAAAACAAGTACGGTGATGCATTCATTCGCGGAAATAATGGTAATTATTATAGGATTATGTATTTATTATTTAACTGTAATAATCACTTGCTCTTGCAATAATTCGGCCGTTTCATTTCTCTGATGCAGTTCTTTATATTAGTACGTCAAAGAGAACACTAGCAGATGGAGCATAATCTTGTCACAAGTTTCTCGTTCCTCTGCAATCGAGGTTTTCCTGATTGATTCATCTTGTAAGATTTTATTCATTTTGGAAGTAAGAATGTCGTAGAAATGCATCCAAACTTGAATGAAATCATCAGACTTTTGCTTGTATTCAGTATTGTGGTATGGGATAAACTGTAAAATTCTTGATATGAAGAAGGAACAAATTAAAAATAAATAAAAAGAAAACCACTCAACTCTAACAAAATGAATATTTAGAGACGAAATCCTAAATTCAGTTAATAATATATCCATCTAGGATATAAAGTTAGGGGTATTTTTCGCATGCTTTTTGTTAATTGACTAACAAAAATAGTATAATTAATTAATTAATTAAATTTTCTCCTTTCTTTTTTTCCTTCCATCCTAAAAACACTTCACAATACTCATTTTTCATTAAAGAAGAAGGATTAAACGAAAAAAACAAAAATAAAACTAGTGAATCAGGCATCTTATCGAATTGATGAATTGTTTTTTTTCAAAAACAAATGAAGTGATAGAGAATTTAAAGAAACTACGAGGGTGATTCTTTTTATTGTTTTGTTTATTATTTAGTATATGCTTGTTTTGAACTCTGTTTCTTGTTCTTCATTCCTCCCTTTATCGGGTAGTTAAATGAAATCTGATTCCTCTGTCATTTGTTAGACATACTACTTCTTTTAAGGAGTTTTTAGTGCAATTCCAAATGTTGTTTGCTTTGCGGGATCTGGGCATTAATGCATGGAATGGACAATTGCTTCTTCTGTTTTAAATCATTTGATGGTAGTTTATATTCTTCGTGTTTTGTTGCAAATTACTTGAGACAAACATATGTTAATGTTTACAGGAAATTCAAACTGAAATATTGTAAAAGTGCAAAAACACTTCTGTTTCTTTTTAATGAAAAATGAGTTTTCTGAGGTGTTTTAAGAAGAAGACGAAGAAGAAGAAGAAGAAGGGGAGGGATTATGTTGTCGTTGTCAAAATATTAACCATGCAGAACAAAATAACCAAGTTAACAATTATATTCACTATAATTCTGTCATTTTTACAACTTACCCGGGTTTCTAACCCTGCATTCAAACAAATACAAAGAAAGTTCCAAAATACAGAGGCTGTTGACATATCAAACCAGCATGCCTGGAAGAGAATGGTCATCCTAATGCTTTCTTTGCTGTTATTACTTTGCTCACCAGCAATGCCCACTTTGCTTCATTTTCTTGGCCTGTTGCTGCTGCATTTTTTCCTTCAAATGCCTGGCAATATATATATATATATATATATAGAGAGAGAGAGAGAGAGAGAGAGAGAGAGAGAGATAATGTTACTACAGCTTCAAATTCAGAAAAGCATCGGCCTTTCTTTAGTTCGGTGAGTTCTAAACTGGAGGCAACAGCCAGATGATTACAATAATTGATTTATTGACTTCTTAACTAAGTCACCAGTTCAACAGCAGTCGATTCACATAGCTGAATCAAAATGGCTCAACTTTCAAGTCCTAGACATAAACGAACCTGCATATCTAAGTTTAGTCTCATTTCCGGCAATGGACTGAGGGTTATTTTGGGATTAGTGTAGTTCCAATGCACAACGGCTGAAGTGCTTTGTAGACACGCACTTCCTTGATACTAGCATTTATCATCTACTCACACACTTTTGCTCCACAACTCGAGATGTTCTTTACTAGCCAAACAATACCAGAAAGCCTAAATACTATGACAAGTGATTGGCAAGATGAGTTTGCACGCTTACATCCCATTGAGACCAACTTATATGACTTGCCAACTCATAAATATAGAAAGTGTACATGAATATTTAACATATGTGTTCAGAGCTCCGAATCTTATCTTCGTCCTTTGTTTCTTAGATTAAAAGTTTCTCCCAACTTTGATACATATTACTTTTAGATTCCTCTATCTTTCCATAAATTTAACATAAATTTCTAACATGCATGCATTCATGCTTACCTACAAAGAGGGACCTTGCAAAAATCAGGCTCATTACACATGCGGGAATGCAACTCAAGAAGCTGCCACATGCGCTTGCAGTGAACACATCTGCCAGGAACCCGAGTCTTACAGTTAGAGAAATGACGGACTAAGGCCTCAAGACCTTTGCAAGCTGGAAAATTGCAGGCAACCTTTTCCTTTCAGCACTTAGCCCGAGGACCAATGGTTCTACACCCGTCCCAGCATATATGAAGAAGTGCTTCCATAGCCTGGAGCAGTTGAGTATACCTTTCTCTCTTCCATCTTTCTTAGTCTATCTTGTTTTCTCTGAAATCAGGAAGTGAATCTAGATTAAACTATACGACACCAAATCACAAAGTTGACTTTATTATCAATAGTGGAAACTTTAGAACTCAGCATTTGTAGATTAAGGCAAGGTGCAACCTTATTTACGCTCTATGTAGCAACGTAAATCATAATTTGAGCTTGTTTTTCTTGTGCTGCGCAGTCCAGTGAAATATTCCGCATGAACTGTAATCATTGGAGAGAGACTACAAGAAATTCTGGTTGTTGTTACACTGAGAAGAAAACTATTGGCTCTCGTACCCAAAATTTCTTATGCCCATTTAGATATATTAGTGGCTAGTGCAAAAATTTTCCGCAAATTGAATTGACAGAACCCAAAATCAATGTAAACGCAATGAATAGCACAATCCACTACCGGAAAACGAAATTCCATCACTCAACACATTGAGATAAGCATGCCATCATGACGGATCCCACAATACTTAGATCAAAATCATCAGCATAATCAATAAACTGATATGAATTGCTCCAAAATATGGAGAGGAACTGACTTACGGAGTCTTACTCTACAAGCTCTTGTTCGAGGGCAGGATTAGCACTCTTCAAGATTTACCAGCCTTCGGTTGAAGATACAGATTTGAAGTCCTTCACGACAATACGTATACATAAGAAGGAGAGCCTTGGCGCATCGCAGTTCCTTGCTAACTGAAGCACATCAATTTCGTTGTCTGTGGTTCAATAACCCTTCTCCAGAAAGTATAAACAAATGCTTATCAGTGGAGGAACCAAGTAGGAGTGTGATAAAACCAACAAATGGAGAACAAGCTACTTCAAATCTTCCTCTTCTTCTAGCTGCATTAGGAAGCCAGTGTAGATGAAAATGCAGAAAATAACTGAGAGGGAACTTGGACGAACTTGTTCTAGCAAAGGTCCAATTCAAACAATTATTATCTACCACCCCAATGAAGGGAAGATGTCCTCTCTTTCAAAACAAGCATTAAATACAAAGGGATTTTTTCACATGGACAAGGATATCTCCTTGTCTTTTTTATTCTTGACATTTTAATTAGATGTTGACTCATGGCATATATTTATAATTAATAGTTGAGATTTTATTTTAGTTTTTAATTTTATATTTTATAATATAAATTAAAAATTTTAAAATATAATTTGAATTATTAATGCTACATATCGATATCTAGTAAAATCAAAAATAAAAAAATAATTTTTATCTTTTTCATATATGTTCTACCATGATTTGATAAAATTATAAATAAATACAAATTTTTTTAAAATTAACGGATAATTTTTTCAATAATAATAATATTATTTTTAATTTTTTTTATACACCACCAATAAATAAATTTATCTTATTTTATTAATTAAATAGATTTAACGCATCACTTATATTAATGCGATAGGACCATCACATCTAAGAGTCTTTTGTAATTAAATACTCATATTCAATGTTTAATGATAGTGGTCCAAGATTAATGCTTTGATAAATCATATTTTTGTATGATTGATCAATTATATTTTATCAAATTATCCCTTTTACGGCGTGCAATATTTGATTTGTCAATTTAATTAGAATATTCTGATGTTGCCGTCAAACCGCAATTTAAAACAACTAACATTAACATGACATGATTCAAATACATAGACTTATTAATATTACATAAAATGTTCTTTCCTAAAATTGCGGCATAAGAATTTAAATATGTCCGAAATCGAAAACAATTCTTGTTAATTTATGAACTTGGATATAAATTGATCAATATTTTTATCCGAGGTACCGCCTTCAGTAACTGCTTCTACTGCCAACTCCCATCATTTCTTAACTATTTCACCTTCCATTACTTTTCTTGTACATATCTCAACCTCTTCTCTTCTTCCGAAACCCTAACCCTAATAATACCAACCTTCCAAACATCTTCCACAAACTTTGTGTCCGTCGGCTGATACGTCCACTGCGGCATCGCCACTATCGGCACCACCAAGCTCAAAACGCCTCCATAGTTGAATTCAACCAGCATCCGTGAAAAAGCAACCAGTGCTTTATTTGAAAGCACTTCTAGCTGAGGACTCCATTTCACTATCGAACCACCCTTACCACCAATTTCGTCAACAAACCCATTTGGAAGCTTGTTTTTTTCCTGGCAATCTCCTATCATACACAAGAAATAGAAAGCAATTCCCCTTGGTCCCCGCACAAGTTGTTTCATCCGCTTATCACTTAAATAAGCCATGCTTCCAAAGGATACGCATACGACAGATCGTTCTGGCTTTGTGTGGAGCCAATTCAAGCAAATGGATCAGTCATTGAGATCATAATCCTAGTCGTTTTCTCTTCGGTTGTCCAATTAGAAAGATGGAATTGTTGGAACGATTATCAGAAGTGGGAAAAAATTCACAAATTGAATCTGCCACCTGTTCACGTAAAATTATTGTGCATATATCTGATCAGAGTCTTCCATTAACTTTTAATCTCGCTCCTCAGTTTTCAAGTCATTGTAACATAGATCAACCACATGAGACTTGGCTGCGAATACCCAGTACAATACAAAAGGCAGGCCTTGTGATGATGTTTGTTTAAAGAGGCTGGAAAGCTGCAAGTGAAGAGAACCGCTCGTTTCCAATCTTGATTACGCAACACGCACGGAGAAAGTGATGTAAGTTTGTGGTCTTTCACTTGCCTACATTCTCTTTTTCCTTCTTAATTTATTAATTAATGGGATACTATCATCCCAGTCCCTATTATTTTATATTTTATTGATAATAACATAATTTGTCTATTTATATTAAATTAATCCCATTTTCGTTAAAATGACTCAAACAATTTAATTGTTTTAATATAATTTATCCATTTTTTATTAAATTAATCCCGACTTTGTTGAAATGACTCAAATAATTTAATTATTCTAATAAAAATTAGGGTTTGTGTATTTGTATAATATTGACATTTGACTCCACTAAAATTACTTAAAGATATTTTGGTTATTTTAGTGGAGATTAAAAATTTATTTGGCGTTATATCTTTGTTTGCAAAATTAAGTAAAAGCTTAAGTGTTTAAAAATGCTCATGTGATAAAATAATTTCAATAAAAACCAATTGAATCAAATACATTAAGTTTTTAAGCTTGTAGTACATTTAAATTTGAAAAATAAAAAAAATAAATTCAATATTTTATAACTTAAAAAATTATTTTATTTTTTAATTCTCATTTAAATTTATATATATATATATATAAATGAAGTAGTGAAAAAAAAACTTTATTTTTATTACATATATTTCACATATTTTATAGTAACATGTATTATTAGTATTATTATATTAATTGTTTGAAAGATTGTGATCCCTTTTGATTATTTTATATATATATATATATATATATATCATAGTAATAACTTGTGATTTTATTGGCATGGTACGGTTGCTATATGAAAAATTTTCAAACATGTGGAACCCATATGAATCGAAAGAAAGACAAAAGGAAGAAAAGTCATGTAGTATTATATTCATTTAAAAAAAAAATTGCATGAGTGAATGGATGGATTAGATAGTGTAAGTGGAGTGCATAAAATTGTGAAATTGGATATGTGTAACTAATAAAAGACTTGAAAAGGACAAATAAATATTTTATTTTGACATTGTCGGCCATTGCACTCATGTTGTAAGCATGGACAAAGTAAAAACTATAATGTTCAATCTTATTTGTTTGTATTGAGACTAAAAGGCAAAAAACCTGAGAGAGAAGTTGAGAGAAAAAGCTGCTTGAGATTCAAGTGCAATTGAAGTATTATAAAAGTTTTAATTTTATTAGTTATAGATATTGATTTTAGGTATTATAATAATTATTGTAGTTTAATTGTTGAGTAATTGATAAAATTTTTATTTTATTATAAATTATTTAAAATAAATTTTTAAGTGGATTAATAAATTTATTGGTAATTAGAAATATTTATATATTGAAGTGTATTGGATATTATAAGTGAATATTATGATTAATTTTATTAAGGGTTGATTTGTTAGAATATGAGAAATTTTATAAAAATATATAATTTTTAGGATTTATTTGTTATAGTTGTCTCAGAATAAGTTAAAACTGCTATTTATAATTATTTTAAATTATAAGTAAAATTTACTAAAATATTTAATCATTTTATAA
>CP135541.1:7577244-7609028 GCA_032402905.1 Khaya senegalensis
TGTGATTTTGTTAATATTTTATATAAATTTTTTATTATTTAATATTAACAAACAGCAACGAAGTCCTTGAAACGAGGAGGGACAAATTTTTTTTGAAACAGAAAAGAACCGAAACACTTCTAATGAAACTGGGAACGAAAACGGAGACAGCCCGGCCCCGGCCGGTTGCCATCCATACATATCTTAAACGTAGTTAGGGTAGAAATTTGATGGACCAAAATCAGCTTGTACTTTTATCATAACATTTTCTTACAAACAAAATTATTTTTTAGTGTATCATGAAGTAATCCTCCACATATGCAATATAAATAATGAAATATAACAACAATTTCATTTAGATTCGTTTTTATCGATTTACCTGCCCTCACTTCTTCTCTTTCCTTCTTTCTCGTCATGGCGGGCATTTCGAGTCTGCAAACACCAACCCATTTCGTGAAACCTTGTTCAGATTCGGTTCTTAGTCTCGGGTTCTCAAAATCTTCATGTTTTTCACCCAATGGTTTCCGTTTGGTATTAAAACCTAATACCAAGTTCTTTTATCAGCCCAATAAAATCTTCATCTCTCCTAGAAGTGTAGATGAGAAGATCGCTAAAAACACTTTCTCTGCCCCTTCTACCAACCGCTCTAAGTATTCACTTCACTTCCTCTTTCTCTTCTGTTAATATGGTTTATGCCAATGTATATTTTGTACCAGCATATTTCATATTTGACTCTTTAAGTGGTCAAGCTGATTTTCAATAAGAATATTTGTTGGTTGTGTAGCAAGAGTAAAACTTGAGATTCTTCATCTGGGCTAAACTTTTTTTTTGTAAGTGAGGATTGTATTTTGGTTTATGGATGTGATTACATGTTGAGAAAGTTTAATTGTGTATGAAAGTTATGGATTAGTTGTAGATCTTTGCTTGCATGTATGATTCTTCAACTGGGTCAAGTTAATTTGACATAACTGGTGCTGGCTATAGGTATAGGTTTATTAGTGCGTATTACAGTGCCTTTTATATGGTCAAAAGCGCATTCAAATATTTCCAAGAGTATTTATATTTATTTCATGATGTTTAGCTTAAATAGAGAAAGCGAATTTTAAGATAATAATGTTGAGATAAAAAAGTGCTTGAAGTCGCTTGTTTCCGTTAAACATATTTGGGCGAGAAAAACACTTGAAGTTCTTCTTAAAAATTTAGGTGACAGGTTTATTTCTGGAAAGTGCTTTCTACAAGTCAAGCGCACCATAAACTTGTTCTTGTTGAATTTTGACTGATTTACTCTATGTTCGATGCTGAATTTGTTGGTGATATTTTTTTTCTTCTTTTTGAATAAAGAGCAGTGTCTTAATGAAGTATGCAAATGACTCTTTTTAGTGTATAAAGCTTGTATGTTGTTTATGTATTTTTTGATTACATGTGGTATTTCATTTGTGATATTAAAGCTGATTCACTGCAAATTTGGATTCTCTCTTAATTTATTGGTGACTGTAAGATATTCTGCCTCTATTTGTAAGTTTGTATCGATAAAGCATTTGTGTTGAAAAATTATGCAAGTATTGTAAATATCTTGCTGATTCTGTGTTAGCAAGTTGTCTGACTCATTGTGTAACGTCAGCAGCAAAATCATGTATATATATGTGTGTGCGTGTGTGTGCGCACACACTTTGTATGCTTACATTAATAGTCTTTCTCTGGCTTCCTATTGTTGCTGTTACAAATTCAGAGTGCGACGGCACACGATTTCTGTTTTTGTTGGGGATGAAAGTGGAATGATAAACCGGATTGCCGGGGTCTTTGCAAGGAGGGGATATAACATTGAGTCTCTTGCTGTTGGTCTGAACAAAGACAAAGCACTCTTCACAATAGTTGTTTCTGGAACTCAAAGGGTGCTGCAGCAAGTTATGGAGCAGCTTCAGAAACTTGTTAACGTTTTGAAGGTTATAAAATTACTCTGGAAATTTATTTGTTCCTTAAGAATTTCATTCTTCAATTACATTACGGTTCTTATTGTTTAAGTTCATTTGTAAAATTTTGTAGTCTTGTAGACAGAACCAGATTTTGTCCTGTCATTATGCAATTTTATATAGATCTTGCATGCTGTGCAAAAATGAAATCGGCTCATGGATATTTTGAACCATATAAAGTTTCTTAGTCAATTTTGCTGTTTACCATTCTTACATTTTTCTGCCTCTAAAGTAATTGTTTGTATCATAGTTTATTTCTTCACTTCTATTTTTAAATCTGATTATCAGGTTGAAGATATCTCGAATGAGCCCCAGGTAGAACGTGAACTGATGCTTATAAAAGTAAATGCAGATCCGAAGTACCGTGCTGAGGTTGCTACATTGTGTTTATTTTACCATTGAATGTTGAGTGGTCATGAAGCTGTTAATTCAATCTTTATATTTTCAGTAATTTTGCTAATTCGTGTCCTGATGTTTATTTCCAGATCAGGTGGTTAGTGGACATATTTAGAGCAAACATCGTGGACATCTCAGAACACTCACTAACAATTGAGGTGATGATTTGCAGAATTTTGTTGTAATAAATTGCAATCTTCTCTCCTTTTTTTTTTCTTTTCTTTTTTCTTTTTTTGTGTGTATGTGTGTGTCATTGTCATATCTCTTATCAATAATTTATTATGTTGTATATAATCCAGGTAACTGGAGATCCAGGTAAAATGGTTGCTGTGCAAGGGAACTTAAGCAAGTTTGGAATCCAAGAAATCGCAAGAACTGGAAAGGTTGTAAACTTCCTGTCAAAAAATTATGTTCACAGAGAGAGAGAGAGAGAGAGAGAG
This sequence comes from Khaya senegalensis, assembly GCA_032402905.1. Lineage (NCBI taxonomy): Eukaryota > Viridiplantae > Streptophyta > Magnoliopsida > Sapindales > Meliaceae > Khaya > Khaya senegalensis. The sequence continues at coordinate 7,580,030 of CP135541.1, forward strand.
AGAGAGAGAGAGAGAGTCATATGCTTACTTATGAACCTGTTTGTTCTTACTAGATTGCCTTGAGAAGGGAAAAATTGGGTGCATCTGCTCCATTTTGGCGATTTTCAGCATCTTCATATCCAGATCTTCAAGGAACAACGCCCGTTAATGGTCTCATAGGGGCAGGAGATAAAGTACTTGTCAGTGAATCTAATATGTCTGCAGGGGTATGAGCTTCTCTGAGATTGCATTCAAAATTCCATCATAGTCTTGCATATCCATGCTTTCACTTTCTGTATGAGCTTGTCTATGAGATATTAGTGCATAGAAAGATGTGCTGTTTGAGGTGAATGGTAAAATTGTTTGCAAAATTTCTCATGATATCCAACTTAAAGGATGTTAATTACTGCTGGTACATATTTACACCTGCATAACACTATAATTGGTTGGTCACTGCTTATCTTTTATCTATTTGTGTTTATATTGGCTTATGAATATCTCATTACTGGTGGCGGGTAGGGTGTGTGCTCGAATGTCTACTAAATAACTGGTGAAGATCTACAAGATGGCAACTCTTGTTATGTGTTTCCTAATTCTACATTTCGGCCTTGTCAAAATCCCACTTTTGGGTTCTTATAACTTGTCTATGTTGAAACTGTAGGCTGGTAATGCTTGTTGTGGCAGTTGTCAACTTTGAAAGTAATCTCTGATCTTTTTGTTGCATCCTTTATATCTTTTGGTCTTCTATGTTGTCCAATTAATTGTATGTAACCAGAGCTATAGACCAAGCATTTGAATCTCTCTCTCTCTCCCTTTCTCTCCCCCTCTCTCTAGCCTTTTTTTCTCCCCTCTTGCTGATCTTTCTTTTTGTGCTTTTGAAGGGAGATGTGTATCCAGTGGAGTCAACTGATGCCTTTACTGCAAATCAAGTTCTTGATGCACACTGGGGAGTTCTCTATGATGAAGATGTGAGGAAACCTTCCCTTCATCATATTTTTTCTATTTTCTTCTTTTTCTTGGGGTGCTTTCCTGTTGCATATGTAGAAGTCATGCACAATTGGAACTTGTATGCGTGGTCTAATATTTTTTGTTCAACCTAAATACTATTGTTGGGTTTCTATTTATTAACTTAAACTTTTGGGTCAAGTCAAGCAGCAACTCGAGACTGTAGAGCAGTGAGCAGGTAGACCAAGTTGTAATTATGTTTGATCTGCATTCCTTGTTGCATGGGATGGGGCATGTTAAAACTTAAATACCTATTAGCTTAAGCGTTTGTGTTTAGTAGTAACTTACCATTACTGAAGCTTAGTTAAGCATCTAATGTGATTGCTTGATTTTAGAAAATTTTAAGTCTATTATGATTTTCTTAACTGTTGTCTCAATTGAAATTATAGCTTATACTGTTGTACTTATAAAACCCACTCTGTGTTTGTGCTCTAAAGTAGGGCTGGCCAAATTCATGCTTAACATCATCTGGTTTTGAATAGAGAGCCCCCATTTTTTAGGACACTTGTAATTCCTGTCAGATTGGCTTGTAATGATTCTTGAGAAATGACTGTCCCTAGAATGAAGTTTGCATGTTAACTCATTCTCACTCATGAAGGAAATTGGGGAATTTGCTGAAAAATTCTGGTTTTCTGAATATGATACTAATGCTTGTGGTGATGTTCTTATTTGTGAACATAGATATTCAATCTCTTACCTGTCAGATCATCTAAGTTTCAGTGAAAAACTTTGGCCTTCTGTAATAATTAGCCTGTGGCGGCAGTGGCCTGAGTGGTAGTTTTATTGAGGACATTCATTAATAATTGGTTTAATGGTTTTTAGACAAGTGGGCTCCGTTCACATACTTTATCCATGCTTGTGAGTGACATTCCAGGAGTTCTTAACATTGTTACAGGGGTTTTTGCTCGAAGGGGCTACAACATTCAGGTATATACAATGCTATTCTTTTTTCTCTCTTCCTATTTTTATTTTTAAGGGTTACTGATTTTGCTCAATTATTTTGTTATCAGAGTTTGGCAGTTGGACATGCCGAAACTGAAGGACTTTCACGAATTACAACTGTTGTTCCTGCAACTGATGAATCAATTAGCAAGTTGGTGCAGCAACTTTACAAACTAGTGGATCTTCATGAGGTGAGAATACTATTAGGAAGGGTCTGTCTTAGTTTACTAAAAAGATCGTACTCATTGGTCTTGTCTTCTTATCACTTGCCTTGCGAATCTTTGACCTCTTGTAATTGTGGATAATGGATGAATATCCAGAGAGAAAATGTAATAAAATTTTACTTGGATCCTATTGCTTTAGTATACAAAATATTGTGTAGGTACCAACGGTTGGGAATATTAGAAGTTTAAAAGTTGGTGGGGTACTGATCAATATAGTAGAGGTGGGCAGAAAAACCGGAAATTGTTAAAATTGAACCAAACTGAGATATCATTTTTTTTTATAAATTTAAAATTATAGTGACATATTAACACTTTTGTTTTGATGATTTATTACACTTTTATAAATTTAAATTCTAACTTAAATTAAAAAAAAAATGATGAAATTCAACTAAAATAAAAAAAATTTAATAAAAAATAAAACTAAAAAAACAGAACCAAAATTGAACTGAATTGGGGCTGTTTGGTTATGATGTTACTGTTCATTTTTAATTTTGGTTCTGTCTTTGGAAAAAGGCAATTTTTTCAGTTTGGTACAGGACCGGACCGTGCCCACTGCTACAAGATAGAAGATAACAGTCAAATTTGTGATTGGTATCCTGTCCAGTACAAATGATTAGAGGTGTCTGTTACGTTGTTTGGATGTGGTAGGCTTGAATATTCACTAGTGCTTGGAACAGAAAATTTTAATGGGTAAATTTCTTGTACTTGTATGTGTTTTGTGCTGCTGGTCGCCGCTTAAGATGGGTGCCATGTATAAGATAAGCGATTTTTACAATTTGAACCATATATCTCAGTATTTTTTTTTTCTATTCTCATCATTCAATAATTTTTTTCTTTTTCAAAAATTAATATAACTTAGTGTACCAATTATCCTCTGACCATATTAAATTTTGATTGTTTTAGTATTGGCCAATTTGTTCTAGGTTACAACTCTATTGGTTTAGATCACATAGAATATGAATAAATGCTTTTCTTACCTTTTTCCTAGTGTTTGTGTGTGTGTATTTCTTTGTGAATCAAAATATTCGGACAAACTGTTAGGGAGTGGTGTCCTTAATGAGATTATGATTAAAATGTCTTAACTTATGAACTTCCAAGTGATGGCAACTTCTTCAGGTTCGGGATCTTACTCACTTGCCATTTGCTGAACGGGAATTGATGTTGATAAAGATTGCTGTAAACACTGCTGCTCGACGAGATGTTCTGGACATTGCCAGCATTTTTAGGGCCAAAGCTGTTGATGTGTCTGATCATACGATAACTCTAGAGGTAAGATATCTTTTCTGTATGTTGTTTGTTTTCCTAGGCTCAATCCTTTCTGGCCATACTGAAATATTTGCTTTTCATGCTTGTTCCAGCTTACTGGAGATTTGAACAAGATGGTTGCATTGCAGAGATTGTTAGAGCCTTATGGAATTTGTGAGGTTTGTCTTGCAATTTTTAAATCTTTCGTTTGACTAAAACATACAATTAGATGTTGCAACAAATTTTCAATATTTTTCACACATTTTTTTTTTGCTTTTTCTTTTGTAGGTGGCACGAACTGGACGAGTAGCATTGGCTCGTGAATCAGGTGTGGATTCCAGCTATCTCCGGGGATATTCTTTTCCCCTGTAATTTCGAGGATGTACAGAAGTTCAAGCATTTATATATGTGTGCTAGCTCAAACAAATGAAAATAGTATATCTTGTCATTTAGCTTGATATATTGAATTTGTGAATTCCATGGTTTGCCTTTCTATTAGGATGTTAATTGCTTTTGAAATTGACTCTGAAATTAGTCAATATAGTTTTGAGATTGGTTCTCTGTTTCAAATCAGCCGGTAAAAGAAAATGGTGAAACATTTTTGTCCTATGTCTTGGCCCTTCTTTTTAATTTTTTTTTTAAGAAAAAAATATGGCTATTTAGAGACTTTGGACAACAATAAAAACTTTGAATAAGCAATTTTTTTTTCAATAAAAAGGAAAATAATTAATAAGATAATAAAACACCAAGGGCAATGTACAGTAACACAGCCAAAACATCTTCACGTAGCCTATGAAAGTATGCAGCAGGCTGCATTTATACATCAGAAATCACTAAACCCATTATTCACGAGCAGCTACAACCAGCGGTTTTCCGATATTCCGGCCAGTGAAGAGTCCGGCTAGGCTGCCGGAGCATTCTCGATTCCTTCCACTACTACGTCTTCTACAAACGCCATCTTTCCTTCTTTAATGGCAGTTATGACCAATTCTAGGAATTTCGGATAGAGATGATGGTGATCACTGGCCAGAAGTCCTTCCATCTGAATCCTCATTCCAATTACTTCTGGTAAGTTGTATACACCTTCTGGCTTTTCCAGGTTGTACTGAGATCATACCGCAGACGGCAATGCGGCCACGAACACGCATGTTGAGGATAACTGCATCGAGCATCTTTCCTCCAAATAGATGTCGATTCCTTCGGGAAAGAATCTGGGAAAACAAATAAGACAACACGCTTTCAAAATTGTTTCTATAGTGGTGCTTTAATTTTTAAAACTAAGTTTTGAAAAACAAGGTGTCAAACCAATTGTCTACTGTTCTTTTTTTAAAATATATATATATATATATTCTGGAAACGAAAAACTGTTTTCAAGAGCATCCAAGAAGGCAACTAATCCTGCTGACTTCCCAAATGGCAACTAAGAACATGAATTTTGGAATTATAAAATTTAAATTTCAACTAATTTTGTATTATCATAAGCTGTTGTCCTGTTTTTTGAAAACAGAGTCAAAATGTATGTCCCGAGTTTTCGAAAAACAGAAAAGTTGTTTTTCCTGTTTTCAGAAACCACAGCCCATTATTTCTCTTACTTCTCAATTCAGATAGCTTCAATAAAAAATGAGAAAAATGGTAAATGCATTTAATTTGTGCTGACCTTCAAAGCTGCAACCAAGTCTGGCTCTTCCTTCTAGTTAAAAGCATCATCAAACCCAAAATTGTTCTTCAACATATCAACCTTATGTCGAATCACAGCTTGCTATGTTAACCAGCTTCTTTTTCATGGGTCGCTATTGCTTTTCTTTTGATGATTTTTTCTTTTACTCGGCATGAATGGATTAAAAGACACGACATCTAAATTCAGAACATTCCGTCCTAGCTGCTTAAATAGATTAATGGTTAGATAAGATGCATTATTTGGTCTCCTAAACTCTTGTTTCACTTTCCAACTTTTCTGTTGTAATTTTCAAGTTTTTGCTACATTTTTCGAGTTTTTCAAATGTAACTTGTAAGTTAGAAATTGTGGGCGTAGAATAGGAAATTGTAACATTGGCGAAGGGTGGGGGTTGTACGATACAGTTGATGCACTCTTAATCGAGAGCTTGGGAGTTCAAACTTACCTTTCCTTTGCTTCCAGCACTTCCAACAACATAGCAACCTGCCGATTTCGCAAATTGCCCAACAAGCTGACCAACTGCTCCAGATGCTGCAGATGCATACACGTACTCTCCTCTGTTAGGGGAACAAAACTCTCATAAACCAGCTTACGCAGTGACACCAGGCATAACTATAATCAGCTTCAGAAAATTTAAATGTCTAAAACTTGGAAGAAGAAACTGACATTGAACTCTTGACAAATCAAGGGATAACTTACCAAGAATTCCTGTATTAAATGAAATAGGCACGTTTGTATTGTGAATTTTAATCAGAATTGTCTTTAGCACCCTCTGGAACCTTCAGCTTGATGGAACCATCTTCATGTCCGATTCTTTGGGAAATCCAGTCACGTAGTTGTTCAGAATCACCTGCTTGTTGCTCACAGCTTCTTCATCCGCCATTGTTGCTCAGCTTTTTCTATGATCAGATAAGAAATTTGATTATTGAACTTCAGGAGTGGTGGGGTGACAATGGCGTCGTGCAATAATAATTTCATTTTTTTAGAAATATGAATATCGTTTATTTACATATAAGTTCCAAATTCTTATTGAAATGACTAAAATAAGAACGAGAGTGAAGTTATATAACCCAATATTCTGACTGTGTAATGGTTGATTTTGTCATTTTTGTAGCGGTTATGAAATTATTTGTTACAAACAAATAAATTATATTTTTATAAATAAAAATATAAACAATCAAGGATTTAAACGTTGTTATCGTTCTTGTAATGTGAATCTTGTGATCAACGACAACGACCTGAAAAAGGGGGATAGATTTCATGATCGCACCAACCAGCAACGTCCACGTGTCCATCATCTTCTGCTTCGTGTTCTCATCGGTGGAAGCATGAAGTCAACTATAAAAACTTTAAATAACCAAAAATAAAATTGACAAATAATAAAAAGACTTCACCATGCTGACCAACTTTAACAATTGTAATAAGCGAAACACAAACTATGTCAACACACTACCACATCTTATCAATCCTGACCAATTTTAACAAGCTGTTTACCGATATTCCGGCCAGTGAAGAGTCCGACAAGGGCTGCCGGTGCATTCTCAAGGCCTTCGGCTATGTCTTCCACGTACACTATCTTTCCTTCTTTGATGGCAGGTATTACCAGTTCCAGGAATTTCGGATAGAGGTGATAGTAATCACCAGCTAGAAATCCTTGCATCCGAATCCGTTTGCCGACTACTTGCATTAAGTTGTAGACACCTTCAGGCTTTTCGAGGTTGTATTGTGAGATCATCCCGCACACCGCAATGCGGCCGCGAACACGCATGTTGAGGAGAACTGCGTCGAGCATCTTGCCGCCGACATTTTCAAAGTAAATATCGATTCCTTCAGGGAAGCATCTGGGAAAACAAAACATATGAATTCAACATGCTTTGAATGAAAGAAGACTGGATGTTTTTGTTTTTTTTTGCGTTAAAAAACAGGGTTTAAAAAACAAGGTGTCAAATACATTCTCCACTGATTTTTGTTTTGGAAAACGAAAACTTGTTTCCCAAAAAGCATTCGAACAGGCATAAAATCTGCTTAATTTCCTAAATATCAAACAGATAATTAGAACATGAATTTTCAATGCAATGACTTTGAAGCATGATCAGTTTGTTTGTCCTGTTTTCTCAAAACAGAGGAAAACAGAGACGACTATTTATGTTATTTTTTCGGCATGAAATTCAGATATATTCAATTGTGCTGACCTTTTCAAAGCTGCATCCAAATCTGGCTCTTCCTTGTAGTTAAAAGCATCATCAAATCCAAACTTGTTCTTCAACAAATTGACCTTCATGTAGAAATTATAACATACCACAGTTAGGGTATGATCTCAATTCTCAAGCACAAATAAAAAATAATTCATTGGAGACCAAATCAACTATGAAGTAATAAAGAGTTAGATCCTATCACGACTTGCAGTCTCAAAATATGTTCTAGACTGTTGTGCTTCTACTTAACTTCGAAAAAACGGTCTTTAGAGTGTTTGATAAATGCTGCTTTTATATGACAGCTAATGTTTCCCGTTTACTCTCCCGGTTCTATTTGACAGCTTCCAGCGACCGCATACTAAAGGTCATGGTTCCTTAGCTGGTTTCACAGATGAATGATCGAACGAGATCATTTGTAGCACAAAGAATGTTCGAACATAATTCTTAGAAGGTATGGGGCTTGAATTACAGCTTAAGAGTTCAAACCTACCTTTTCTTGGCTTCCGGCACTTCCAACAACATAGCAACCTGCCAATTTCGCGAATTGGCCAACAAGCTGACCAACAGCTCCAGATGCTGCCGATACATACACAGACTCTCCCTTCTTCGGCGCACAAACCTCGTGTAAACCAGCATAGGCAGTCACGCCAGGCATACCTAGAATCGAAAGCAAAAAATTTCCAACAATCAAATTACCATTTGCCTTCTTATGGAGGGTTAAAAGCAACATAACATATTGATATTTGATACGATGATCAAAATTTGATATTGAAAAATTCAGTAACAAACTTACCGAGAATTCCTATATAGTATGAAAGAGGAACGTCTGTATGCTGAATTTTAATCAGAAGCTGAGGTGCAGTGATGAGACTGTACTCTTCCCACCCAGTAAATCCCCAAACCAAGTCATCTTTTGTATAATTTGAATGTGTGGAATCCAGAACTTTGGCTACTCCATATCCATTTATAGGCTGCATAATTTTGAACATCAGAAAAGTCACCAAATTCGTCAAAACTAGAAGAAAACAAGGAATCAAGAGATGGGATATGATGAACTAACCGAACCGGGCTTGAAAGAATCAACAAATGAAGGTTTATCAAGCTTGCTCATACGTCCTCTCATGTAAGGATCACAAGAGAGATACAGATTCTTCAAAACAACAGTGTCTTTCGAACCTTCTGGAACCTTCAGCTTAATCGAGCCAGTTGTTACCTTCATGTCTGATTCTTTGGGAAAGCCTGTCACGTAGTCGTTGAGAACCACCTGCTTGTTGCTCACAGCTTCTTCACCCGCCATTGTTTCTCTGACAAAATGACAAATTCTTCTTCACAGAAAACGAGAAAGGAGGATGGAATTTCGATAAGTATTTATAGAAAGAAAGTGAAATGGGAAATGGGAAATGCGTGTAGCAGTTAGTCAACAGTTGTTAGGAGAAATTTTCAGTGTGAAAATTGTGATAAATAGACAGAAAATCGGCAAGATTTTTGAAACGGTCGGTAAGTTTTTCATGAACATTCCGAACTCCAAGTGTCCAGCACCTTCTCATTTATTCTTTTGAAATGGTCAGCAAGCACGTAAAGAATCATAATTTCAATATTAAATTATCATGTAATTTACTATCAAAAAGATTATTTTATTAATTAAAAAATGAAATTTAGTTATTATACATTGTGAAATATAACTTAATTTATGTTTTATTGTTAATATATTAGACATAATGTTATCGGAAATTAACATTTATGACATTGTAGGTTTATAAATCCAAAAATTTATCAATTAATATAATATAATATAATATTATCAAAAGGTATTATTTCTAGAAGTGAAAATGTGAACATGATAATGCAACGTACAAATACAAAGAAAATCTTGATTTAAATGATCAACTACGTAACAGAGTCTGTGAAGTAGTATCAGATGAAGGTTTCATCATGCATGACTGCAAATTCCTTATGGCTTTTGGTCCCCATGTCCACGGATGAACCTCTTTCATGGATAATGCTCTACTCAGTACGCATTTTATGAGCTAATAATAATAATAATAATAATAGTGAATTTTAATGAAATTATTCTCGCTGGTATAAAAAATAAAAAATGAACTCTTCGTTCTGTAGTAAATGCAGCCACCTGTTTCCCATCATTCCGGCCAGAGAAGTGCCCGACGAGGGCTGCAGAGTCACTCTGGATGCATTCAGCTGTGTGTCTTTCGACAGATACAATCTTCCCTTTGTTGTGAGGTGGCAGTAATCAGGAACGAAAAATCCTTCAATGCGAACCCGTTTTGCGATAAGACTCATCAAGTTGTGCTCTCCTCCAGGATCATTCCGGATACAGCAGTTCGACCATGGACTCTCATGTTGAGTAGCACTGCATCAAGCATTGTCCAACCAACTTTTTTGAAATATATATCAATGCCTTCAGGGAACTACCTGTCAAAATTGTTGAAGCATTGGGGCTTTAGACCTGGTTCTTCTTTGCAGTTGAAGACCTCATCGAACCCAAATTTATTCTTCAACAGATCAACCTTCGCATTCAAGTTATAATATGATTAAATTGAGAACCAAAGAAAACAGAAAAAAAACAATTCGTCGAGGTTACTTTATTGCATAAGAATTTGTTAGCTACTAACACGGTGACAATCAACTACCTTAACATCCACTGGAAAGGAAAATCAACTATGTAACAGGCAGAATCAATATTCGGCATATAAAGAACAGAAATACACACACATATATAAAAGCTTCGTACGAGAAATTTGTAGGTTACACTTGCACAACTTGTCCGTGCTTCCAGCACTTCCAAAAATAGAGCAACCCGACAATTTTGCAAACTCCGGACACGCTGACCAAACCGCACCAGAAGCTGCTGAAATGAAGACATACTCTCTTTTCTTAGGAGAGCGGATCATGGAATCCATCATAAGCAGTTATGCTAGGCATACCTAGGAAGAATGAGTAACAAGAAATTGCATGAAATTGTTCACAAACCTGACTAAAACAAATCAGCAGGAGAAAAAAGAGACACCAAATCATATACAGAATTGTGTGGAAACATCGGCTACATGTTCTGCAAATAGTATCATTATCAGAGTGCCTACGTGCAGTGGAAGCACGAATTTTAGCGAAAAAACATGCTTCTACAAACCAATTATGTGAATTTTGAGCGCAGTCTGCTTCCTATATCTAATTAATCTTCAGCAGTTACCAGATAAATAAAAAATGACATAATTCCAGGTACAAAATTGAAATCCTAAACCAGAATGACAAGAGGAATCACCGCCGTTGATCTACAGTAATAAATTGAACAAAATAGCTTGCCAAGAATTCCAGTATCGTAGGAAAGAGGCACATCCGTGTGATGAATTTTAAAGAAATGTGGTGCAGTATCAGACTATATTCTTCCCAACCAGTCATTCCCAAAACAAATCTCCTTTCTTGAGCTCTGGATTCTTAGAATCCAAAACTCGAGCCACCGCACACCCAGTTATGGGCTGCATCTATACCATTCATAAAAAAAATTGTAAGAGTCATGCAATTAAGGGACGAAAATGAAATTTACCCAAGAACAAATATGCACTGACGAACCAGATTTTAAGGAATCAACATAAGATCCTTCCATTTTCTTCATTCTTTCTTGCATTTATGGATCACAAGACAAGTACAGATACTTCAGAAGAACCGCATTGGAATCTTTTGGCACCTTCAATTCTATGGAGCTTGTGGTTGTGTACATGTCTGTTTCTTTTGAAAAAATCAGGCACATAGTCTGTCTTTCATTATCACCCGCTTGTTACTCACCATTTCTGTCATTTTTGTTTTCGTTCTTTTGGTTAATGGGAAACAAAGAATTCTAAGGAAGAAGTACGTATGGAAGGTGGGGTTTGACAGGATTTATCAGTTGGAAGCTTTCTGGTGTGCTGGTGAAGCTTACTAGTGAGCTGGTTAGTTTGTGGAAGAAGTAGAATTACTGAGCTGGAGCTGACTTGTATAGGTCACATGATGATTAGTTAATTTTCTGTTATTAGCAATAATTAGTTGAAAAACAGTTAGTTAATAAAGTTTGTTATACTTTGGATTCTTGTATATATAAGAGCTAACTTGTGTAAATTAAATGAGATTGAAAACAGAATAAAAATTTTGCTTCTCTTTCATTCCTTTGTTTTTTAAGAAATATTTTCTCACCAAACAAATAGCTGCTTTAACTTTTCTAACTTGGTATCAGAGCCATGAAATAACTTGTGCTAGTTTATCAATCTCAACAACCACTGCAAACACCTCTTTTTTGTTCATTGTTCCGATCAAGTTAGATGGAACTAGTTATCTTGCTAGGAAATCTCAAGTATTATGTTCAATAAAGGGAAATAGTTTAGATAGTTTTATTGCAAAAGATTCTACATGTCCTCCATGATTTAGATCTGATTTAAATGAAGAAATGATTGTTGAAAATCAAGAATATATAATTTGGAAAAGGTAGAATCAATTGTTACTTGGATGGCTAATGTCTTCAATGACCGAATCAATTATTGGACTGGTGATTGGTTGTAAAACTTCTGTTGAGGTATGGAATCAATTTGGTTCTAAATTTAAGGCTCAAATTTTGCAGTTTCATTTTCAATTTCAAACAACTAAAAAAGAAGGAATGTCGATTGCTGAATATTTTGGAAAAATGAAAAGTATTTCAAATCATCTAATAGCTGCTGGATCTTTTTTGTCTTTAGATGATTTTATTCTGCATTTATTAGGAGACTTAAGGCCCGAGTATGAAACTATAGTTGTTAACATTACCAGTAGGAGTGAAATGCCAAGTGTATATGAGAGCTATTTACTTTTCTTAACTCATGAATGTCGAATTCAGCAATAAAATGCTATTAATTCTATTATAGCACAAGGAAGTTTTTTTGGCAAATTATTCTCAAACAAGAAATGTTCAATGAAAAGAAGGTAATCAACAAGGCTTTAATGCTAGAAGAGGAGCTCGAGGAGGAAAATCTTAGACAAATGGCAAAGGGAATTGAAAGCCAATATGTTAGATCTGTAACAAACTTGGATATATGACCAATATTTGTTATCATAGATTTAATAAGAAATATGTTGCTCAATTAACTGGATTTGCATTACAACAAGCTTACTCTCAAAACATTAACAAGGGAAGAAATCAATCAATTAAAGTTGCTTATGTTAGTAATGTTTAGGATGATTGTGAAGTTGATGAAGGATAGTATCTGGATAATGGCTCAACCCATCATTTGACCAATAGTCTCCAAAATATGACAATTCAAAATAAATTTATTGGTTTTGATAAGTTGATTGTAGGAAATGGTGCTGGTTTAATAATAACTCATATAGGTAACACTGCTTTATGTCTTAAAAGAGGATCCAATTTATCATTCATGTCTATTCAATTAAAAGATATGCTTTGTATTCTTGGTATAATAAAGAATTTGATTAGTATCTCAAGATTAACTACTGATAATGATGTGATAATTGAGTTTTGTGATGATTTGTGTTTTATTAAGGATAAGAAATTAAAGAATGTGTTGCTGATGTGAGTGGTTTTAAAGGGGCTATATAAGCTATTGGTCAAATCATCTTCTGATTCAAAAGTTGCATCTTCAATTTTTTAGATTCCTAGGCATGTTTCTATGTTGTCTTCTTTTTCTTCGATAAAAACATGTACTCAGTGTCAAAATTTAGTTTGTTCTTGTTTCTCTTTTGATATTGTTAATAATTTCAATAAGTCTTCTATTGATCTATTACATAAACATTTTGGACATCCAAACTCTTAAGCTCTAAAGCTCATCATGCAAATCTTTAATGTCTCGTGTAATATAAATAAAGTGTCATTACGTATATTTTGTGATACTTGGTTATAAGCTTTATTTTCATACATCATACATCAAAACTTCACAGCCTTTGGAATTACTCCATTTAGACTTATGGGGACCTGCAAGAACATTGTCCACTGGGAGTTACAGATATTACTTGTGTATTGTTGATGATTTTAGTAGATATACTTGGTTGTTTCCTTGAAAACTAAAATTTGAAACATTTCTTACTTTCAAGCATTTTAAAGTTTTTATTGAGAAACAACTGAACTTACCTATCAAAACTATTCAATCTGATTCAGGAGGTGAATTTCTTGCTTTCAAACATGATTAAGGCATTGTTCACAGATTCTTTTATCCACATACATCATTAGAATGGTGTTGTGGAAAGAAAACATTGCACCATTTTAGATATGGGAATGACCTTGTTAGCCAAGGATAAAATGCCTTTTTTTTTTCTTTTTTTTTTTGGGTGGTATGTAATTTTAACTTCTGTATATATTATTAATAGATTGTTTACATCTGTTTTACGTAATCTTTCACTCTTTCAGATGTTGTTTCATTGTAATCCTGATTAATCTATCCTTAGAGTTTTTGAATATGCTTGTTTTCCAAATATGAGAGATTACAATACTTATAAACTGAATTTTCGTTTTTTCAAGTGTGTCTTTCTTGGCTACAGGTCTTTGCATAACGGATATAAATGTCTTGCTTTTTCTGGCAAAGTATATATTGTTAGACATGTCATTTTTGATGAATATTCATTTCCATATTCTTCTTTATTCCCCTCTACCTTTGTAGTGCCATTTTCTTTAGGTTTTTTATAATCTATTCTTGTTATCCAACATGCTGTTTACTCATCTTTGCCTATAGCTCCTTCTCATTCCACATCTTAGTCTTCAGCACATTCTAATCTTACAGGTAACTCACAAACACAGCAATCACCTTTTGTTTTAGCTTCAGTTGATAATGTTCCATGTGTTGTTACTCCATTTATTTCTTCTGGCCAAAATGTTCATCCTATGGTCACCAAGTCAGAAAATGACATTACTAAGCCTAAAACCTATATTGCTGCTACTGTTTCTAATGATGATAATCTAAAACTAACATTAGCTAAACTAGCTTTGTAGATTCCAATATGGAAAGCTGCAATGGAATATGAATTTGCAGCACTTTAGAGGAATCATACTTGGAAATTTGTTCCTTTTTTTTCTACTTATCTTATTGGTAATAAATGAATTTTTTGCGCTAAATTTAACTCTGATAGTAGTATTTTCAAACATAAAACTCATGTAGTTGCTAAAAGTTTTCATCAAGTTTTAGGGGTTGATTATTTTGAGACATTTAAATGGTATTTTTGACTATTTTAGTGAAAAAAATTTGGTTATTTAATGCATTGAAGTATTTTCTACTTCTGCTGTAGAAACACTAAGTTCAAATTTAAGTTAATTTGGATATAATGTAAGTAAAATAGTAAAAAATTCTTGTTTACTTACTTAAAGGAGAAGTTAGGGGGAGAGGTGTTGATCATCGAAAATGTCCATGACTGAAACTAGGTTGCTTGAGGAAAAGTTGCCACAATGGAGCTATGATAGCAATTATGAGGCCTTGAGAGAAATGTCACGAGTTAGATTATTACTTTCTTTTTAAAAAATATGTCCATTAAAGAATACTCATTTTCTATCTAAGATGGGATTCTATCATTTTCTTCCATACCCAATCTCGTGACACTTTTATCACAGTGGGACTCCCTATATATTCGTTTTACTTTACTTTAAGACTTATGAATTTTTTATGGATATATTCATTATACGTGAGTGCTTAACTAAGATATTAGAATTGAAATAGATCTTTTTATGGACTCATTCATTAAGATTAATTGTTTAACTGAGATATTCTAATTGAAATGGATTTAATTCTGATACTATTTGTCACGCTCAATCATTACAATCTCCCCAAAAATTGTCTATTAGAATGTGCAAAATTTATCTTTATAAAGTTAAAAAATACCCATTTTCTGTTCAATATGAGATTCTGTCATAGAAAGCTGCAATCATGGAGGCATGATCGCATACTATAATCGCAAATTTCTTATGATCTTAGACCGTAATCGCAAGAAATTTGATGCCATCATGGACCCATGATCGCAACATTCCCGGTCGCACCTAGCCACCTTAATTAGTTGTAATCGCGGCTACCAGCTGTAATTGCTACAAGCACTCTGCAATCGTTAATTATTAATATTCAGTGATTATGAGTTTTGAACGTTAACAGACCAAGTGGAATCATGAGAAGCAAAGCACATGGGAGTCTCGTGCTTTCACGCGGTTTGGTGCCATTACAGCCCCTACTACCACTGCCATGATTGAACAAAATTTTGTATAATAATCCACGATGATGAACAAAATTGCCATGATCGTGGTAAATTGAATATTTAATTATTAATTAATTTTAAATAATTATAACTACTATCATTAATTATAATTATATTAAATATTATTAATTAATTTATTAAATATTTAATTACATCATTAGTCAAAATAAATATTAAATAATTATCATCAATTAATTTATTAATATTTATTTAATATTTTAATATAATAGTTAATGCCTAATAGCCACTGATGTTAACAGCAGATCACCACGTCAAAAGCAATTAAGGCACTCCGTCAATGCAAAGAATTTTCTACCATGATTTACCTTCCAATTCAATCAATTAATTATTTGACATGCAAAATCAAAATGTAAAAGAGGAAGATTGCAGTTAATTATTGTAATCGCAATAATTAGATGCAACCGTTGCCTGAGATCGCCAGCAAAAGAGTACGGTCATAACAATTGCAATAAATTGTTGCGAGAACAATAATACTGGAGTCATTTTATTTTCCAGACAACTTTATTTTTCTGTCATTTTCTTTTCAATTATTTTTTTGATAATTTTTTCTTATGGCAGTTTCTTCTCTTAAATATTTTCAGGCTTTTCTCTCTCAATAACATATGTAATGTTTTATTAATCAATAAATTTAAATTTTATAAATATCAATACTAAGTAACTCACTCAATTTTTTTTTTTTTTTGGTATTGTTTTTGATTGAGGATGAAAAATTGATAGTTTTTTAGGGTTGAACATAAAAGTATGAAAAGTGCAAAAGTGAAAATAAATGGGAGAGTTTTGTTTTGATATGGCCATGAGGACAATATTATCCCAATTATTTAGATTAACAATTGATAGTAAGAATGAATTTGGGTTAATTATATTTATAAACTTTTTTTTTTTTAAAATTATTTTTAAAATTTTCTCTTGTTATTAGATACTTTGTACTTAACTTGCAATAGATTTATGGGCTTTTATTGGGCTTGGGAGTTGCTTTATTTTCTGTCTGTAACTGGAAAGAAAACCTGTGCTGTGAAAAGATACCACGTCTTATTTTACTTATTTATTTCTTTTTTAAAATAATTAAATATTTAAAAGCCCTAAAAAATCATTCTCAATTATATGACTGTTCATTCCTGATACATAAATAATAATAAGTATACTTTTCCACTTTGGCGTGCATTGAATTTATAAGTCTACAGTCTACTTTGGTGGTCTTAACCCATATGACTTATTGACTTTTTGTTTAAAAAAAAAAAAGATTTTATCTTAATTTATATAACATATTATTTACTTAAAATTTATTAAAATAAATATAATATTATAATTTAAATCTTAATTTATGAATCAAAGTTTAGTAGTGAAATTTTATAATATGAAATTTAAAAAAATTAAATAAGTAAAATGAGACGTGGTTGTAATTCATTTGACTTAATTTTTTGTAAAAAAAAAAAAATTTATTTTAATTTATATGACATATTATTCACTTGAAATTCGTTAAAATAAGCATGATATTATAATTTATATCTTATTTTATATGACATGCAAAAAAGAAAAAAAAAAGATATGATATTTGTTGGATCGGGGTTTGGTAATGAAATTTCAAAGTATGAGCTCATGTGGAAGATAGGGCTGAAGATCTGGAGAATGCTTCGGCTGCTCTTGTTGGTCTATTCAACGGGCGCAATGCTGGAAAACAAGTAGTCCTAGTTTCCAGAGAATGATTCAGCACTTGATTTTGCACATTTTTAATTATAATATTGTACCAGTTTTCTATTTCTAGTAATAAGTCGGACTCGAGAAGTCTTTGTGGTTTCTCATCTTGACAAAGAATTACATTTGTCGACACACATGGCAGTGTATCGGATTTAAAGCTCATACTTTGAAATTTCACTACCAAACCCCGATCCATAAATTAAGATTTAAATTATAATATCATACTTATTTTAACGAATTTTAAGTGAATAACATGTTATATAAATTAAGATAAAATCATACCTTCTTCTTCTTTTTTTTTTTTCACAGGAAGTGGACTCTAAACTTATAAATTCAATGCACACGAAAGTGGAAAAGTATACTTATTATTTATGTGTTTCACTTAAGACCACCAAAGTAGACTCTAGACTTGTAAATTCAATGCACTTGAAAGTGGAAAAGTATACTTATTATTATTTATATACCAGGATTGAACAGTCATATAATTGAGAATGATTTTTTAGGGCTTTTAAATATTTAATTATTTTGAAAAAGAAATAAAAAAGCAAAATAAGATGTGATATCTTTTCTTTCTGATGAAAGGCAATCCCTAAGGAGAAACAAAGAGGTTTTTTATAACCATCTGTCATTTTTTCAAGTTCTGCATAATTAATGATAACGGAGCAATGTCCTCACAATATCTCACGCCGCCTGGAATTCTTGTGTATGACCAGACGCGGTACCTGTAGACGACAATTCCAAAAGTTGCCGATGTAAGAATGACAACAGCAACAAATAAACAAGTGAGAATTATGATGTACGTTCAAAATTCTTTCTTCCCTAATCCAGGATTAATTTCCCAGGGAGAGGATTCAGTATCTGTCTTGACAAAAGCAGTATCTGAATTTCCTGAACCGGAGGTAATAAGCTTTCTTCTCTGGGTTCTCTCATGACTACACGTTTTAATGCCCTGGTATGATGATGACCACAATACGCTCAATTCTCTTCAAATGCCTCAACAAGTTTGAGGAATAATTGGTTGATAGCTACATAATTGTCAACAGGTTTCATTTCACCTTTATAAATACAAAGGATTGGGTGAGCCCGCTTTCGAAAATGACCTTCCACCAAACATCTGAAATGCACTGGAGGAAATGCAAGTATACTAAGCATGGCCTTGCAGTTCAGCTCAAAAACCTCTTTGTTACTCCTTTGTGATTGCCTTTCATCAGAATAATATGGATTGCTTAATTTTCTGTCTGTGACTCGAAAGAAAACTCGTGCTGTGAAAAGATACCAGGTCTTATTTTGCTTATTTATTTTTGTTTCAAAATAATTAAATATGTAAAAGCACTAAAAGATCATTCTCAATTATATGACTGTTCATTCCTGATACATAAATAATAAATATACTTTTCCCCTTTTGTGTGCATTGAATTATATGACTTATTGACTTCCTTTAAAAAATAAAAAGGTATGATTTTGTCTTAGTTTATATAATATGTTATTCACTTAAAATTCGATAAAATAAGTATAATATTATAATTTATATCTTAATTTATATGACATGCAAAAAAAATTTATATCTTAATTTATATAAGATGTTAAAAAAAGGTATGATATTCGTTGGATCGGAGTTTGGTAGTGAAATTTCAAAGTATGAGTTTTAAATCCGATGCACTGTCATGTGTGTCGACAAATTTAATTCTTTGTCAAGATGAGAAAACATAAAGACTTCTCGAGTCCGATTTATTATTAGAGATAGAAAACTGGTACAATATTATAATTAAAAATGTGGAAAATCAAGTGCTGATTCATTCTCTGGAAACTAGGACTACTTGTTTTCCAACATTGCGGCCGTTGAATAGACCAACAAGAGCAGCCGGAGCATTTTCCAGACCTTCAGCTCTATCTTCCACATAAACTATTTTCCCTTTGCGGATTGAAGATAGCACTGCATCCAGAAACTTGGAGTATTGGGAAAAGAAATCGAAAACCACAAATCCTTCCATGCGAATTCGCTTATGGAGAATGAGTATTAAATTGTGCACACCCTCAGGTTTACTAAGATTGTATTGGGAGACCATTCCGCACACGGCAATCCGTGCACGATTTCTCATGTTTAAGAGCACTGCATCCAGCATTTTGCCTCCTACGTTCTCAAAGTAAATGTCAATGCCTTCAGGAAAGCACCTGGCGTACCAAAAAGAGATAAATCAAATTATGTGACAGAAGGTGAAAATAAGCCAAAAAATATCTCCTGCTTGTCTTCTCCTATGGCTGTGAAGCTTCTTAGTATGCAATGGCACATACCTTTTCAAAGCAGAATCCAGGTCCTTCTCCTCTTTATAATTGAAAGCATCATCAAATCCGAACTTGTTCTTTAATAGTTCTACCTAACATAACGAGAGATTGTGAATAATTGTTTGCATGTGAAGGTGAAATTATAGTAAGAAACATTTCCGGTAATTGCCTTACTACCCCACCTTTTCTTTGCTGCCAGCACTTCCAACGACATAGCAACCCATCATTTTCGCAAATTGACCAACAAGCTGACCAACTGCACCAGATGCTGCTGAAACGTACACGTATTCTCCTTTCTTAGGAGCACAAACTTCATAGAAACCAGCCCACGCAGTCATACCGGGCATACCTAAAAGCAAAACATGAACAAATAATATTACAGTGATTATCAAATGCTAATCCTAGTCTATAAACCAAGCAAGGAAAAGGAAGAACTGACCGAGAATTCCTGTATAGTAGGAGAGTGATACATCGGTGTCATGAATTTTGAAGAGGGTTTTAGGTTTTCGGATGACACTGTATTCTTCCCATCCCGTGATCCCCCAAACTAAGTCGCCTTTCCTGAATTCTGGGTGTCCAGAATTTACAACTTTAGCAACTCCAAATCCTTCTATTGGCTGCATTTTACAGTATCATAAACTTCAAATCAAAATCATTATCAGAGGATAACAAGCTAATATGGGGTGAAAACCTTACACATCCGGGTATGAACGAAGACAACTCAGTGGGTTCTTCAATAAATGTCATTCGGGTCCTCATGAAAGGATCACAAGACAAGTACAGATTCTTGACAACAACTGCATTTGAACCTTGTTCTACTTTCAAAGAAATTGAACTTTTTTTCACGTACATGTCTGTTTCTTTCGGAAACCCTTTCGCGAAATTCTTGAATATCACCTGTTTGTTGCTCACCGTCTCACTATCAATGCTCTCCATATGAACCTTGTTCTACTTTGAAAGAAATTGAATATCTCCTGATTGTTGCTTTCTTTTCCTTAGCCTAACTTGCTTCACTCTTTTCCTCTCTTATGCTGCTGAGTAACTCTTGAGTTCTTGTTTATAGTTGAATGCCAATGCAGTATTTTCAATTTTTGTTTCCTAAAAATTATTTGATTGGTCATCAATTCCACTCCGTGAGTCAGCGGCGACGATCCCATGATGTAATTTTGTCATTACAGTGCTTCCTTTGGAATTTTAGGACGCTAAGATGTAAGGCGGCGATTTTGTCGCCATGCATTTTATTCTGCTGTTGCTTTTTGTTGAAATATTCGTCTCCGATTACCATTCTCGACAGGAAATTTATTTAAAGAATTTTCAAGATACTTGTAATTAACTTTGAATGATATGATGATGATGCTGTAAATATGATGATGCTTTTATGAATACGCTGCCTTTACAACTATGATTATCTATAAAAGTAATTTTTTTTTATAAGTTTTTATGGTTGTAATTGGTTATATTTGGTATAACCTATTTTGAAAGAATAAACAGCATTAAATTTTGGGAAATTTTTAAACTAAACACACGATTATAAATTAATTTACTAGTCATTTTCATAATTTATTTACAAATAAACCAAAAAAAATTGAATTTGGACAAAATTACTCTTTATTCTATAAATTTCAATGAATTTTATTTTTTTATTTTAAATGGACTCCAAATTTTTGAAATTAACGAATAATAATAAAATTGTAGGTGAATTTTTCTTTCTTCTACAAGCATATGTTGACTTTTACAAATTTAAAATACACACACACACACTCCACTTGTTCTATCTTCACATTATTATTTTATCTACTCCAATTACTTTTATGTATTATAATAAACTAGCATCATGGTTTACTGTTTCAATAGCCGTGTTAGCCAATCTTTTGAAGAGGCCCATGAAATTTTCTGGGGAAAAAAAAAAAAAAAATAAGAAAATAGAGTTGAAAGAACAAATCAAGTATCATTGAAAGTTTCCTTGCACCTTAAATTTGATTTTATACAGAAGATTGGTGATCTATTTTCCTACATTACATGTACAAATAACCTACCCCTCGAATGTATGAATACGATGGTTTAGCATTAACGAAGACAACCATAATTCCCACTTGCTGCTACACTATCTCTGAATAGAATTTGTCAAATATATATTTTTTATAAGCTAAGAATAAATATCCATTTTCTAAGCTTAAAATTTTTGAATAGATCATTATTTATCCTAAAAAGAATAGCTCGATTATTTGCAAGAAAAAAAATTTTAAAAATCAAATCTCGTTGTAGAAGAAAATTTATGTAATATATATATATATATATATATATATATATATATATATATATGTATGTATATGTTTGTTTGTGGAGTAAAATGAGTGGTAACATCAAAATAAAAATCTTTTAAACAAGATTAATTTAGCATAGTTAACTTATGTTAACTCATGTGTATTGATGTTTAGTAGTTTGTAATTACTGTATTGGTTTTAAATGCTTCAGTTCGTGGAGTGAAGAGCGTGGTAACATAAAAAATCTTTAGATATCAAATAGGGTAAATTTAGCATAATTAACCTATATTAACTGGTTTAGTAAGTCTATTATGATATTTCCTACCATCTTAATTTATTATTATTATTATTTTTAAGATTTCATGCACCCCAGTTATTGCAAAAAACTTAGGTTCACCAACAGGATTGGACACAATTTCGCCGGTGACCACGTAATACGGCACAAGAACTCTTAAGAAGTGAAATCAAATAAAGCAAAAAACACTAAGCAAGGAAACGCATTAGATTTTCAAAATAATAAAGTATTTTTTTTGTAAAAAAAAATGTTAATGAAAGTTAATTTAGTATTTTCTAGTGTATTTAAATTCATTATTTAGTAGGCTATTATAAATTTATAAAGAATTTTTTTTATGTGTACCCATTCTTTCTATATTAGTGTATTTGATATGCTAAGATAAACATTCGATATATGGGTATTTTCAAATATCTCTTCTAATATTTAATAAAATTATATATAAATGTAAGTTTTTAAAAAATTAACAAAAAATATATCTTTTAATAGTAAAATCATTATGTTTGATTATTAATTAACTAACTAAAATAATAAAATAATCAAAATAATTTTATATATAATTTTAGATATTAATGATATTTTTTTTACATATTTCTTTTGAAGTTTCAAAAATTATTAGAAAATATTAATGAAAGTTATTTTTTATATTTTAATATCTAATTTAATTAATAAATATACATAAATTAGATGTTAATGAGCTTTAAACGTAACAAAGGAAGAGAAATGATTGTCTTTTTGTTTTTTTACCTGATGCCGTGGCTAGGGCCACAAGCAACATTTTCAATCCATAAATTGGTAGTGCAAGGGCCGATTGAAACACAATCTGAAAGAATTCAAGAAAATTTGTTTGGATAGAACGAAAACAAAGAAAGAAAAGAAGCAAAAGACTAACTGTTGAAGAAAGTAAACAATTCTTTATTCAATTCATTACTTCACCGTCTACAAATTACACTAAAAAAATTATATATATAGACTCTAGAAAATTCTGAAAAAATAACTCGTAATAAACTTTTTAATTAACTATATTAACAACTTATATTCAGCTAATTAATAACAGATTCTTCCAGCTTAGATTATCTAGCCCAGCAGAGTAAGTTACCCCATCGTTTTACAGTCTTCAACTTATCGTTTTGCTGTCTTGTTTTACATCCTTCAGAAGTAAGTTGACTCAACAGAGTACAAACTTGATTTAGCAAAGTGTAGATTAACAAAGTGCAGACTGGATCAACACAGAATATAGACATTATCATCCCCCTCAAGCTGTAGTTCTAGTAAGAACTAACAGCTTGGATCGAAAAAGATTAAAAGAAGAAAAGGACAGAGGCTTGGTGAAATTATCAGTGATTTGATCTGTACTTGGGACAAACTGAATTTCAACTTACTTGTTGAGAACTTTATCTCGAACATAATGAATGTCTAACTCAATATACTTAGTTCTAACATGCAAAATATGATTTTGAGTTAAAGTAACTGCACTTTGATTATCACATCAGATGAGAGGCACAGCAGAAGGGAAAATATGAAATTCATACAATAAAGAGCATAACCAAGTAAGTTTAGAACAAGTAGAGGCCAAAGACCTATATTCAGATTCTACACTTGAATGAGAGATAACCTGCTGCTTCTTTGAACACCATGAAACCAAATTGCCACCAAAGTATACAACATAACCACCTACAGACTTTCTGTCATTAATATCATAGGCCCAATCTGCATATGAAAAGGCAATTAAATCAGTGGTACCTCCTGAATTGAATTAAAGACTAAAAGAAGATATTTCCTGCAACTAACAAAGTAACCTCTTGCAAGCTTGCCAGTTGGAGAAGTTAAAAATTTGCTAAGTTTTTTGACAGAAAAAGCAATGTCTGGTCTTGTTAAAGTAATATACTAAAGGCCACCAATAATGCTTCTGTAAAGAGAAACATCCTGAAAGGTTCACCATCAGATTTGGATAGCTTAATACTTGCTGCCATAGGAGTGGACCAACCTTTGTAGTTTTTCATATGAGCTCGAGAAAGGAGTTCCTTTATGTACTTGGTTTGAGAAAGATGCAAACCATTATGATTGTAAGAGACCTCAATACCAAGAAAATAGTTAAGACAACCAAGGTCTTTAAGAGCAAATTTGAGACCCAATCTTTGTATAAAAGATTTAATAAAAAGAAAATTTGATCATGTTATCAATATATCATCAACATAGATGAGAACAACTAACACTGAAGATGATGAGTGTTGAATGAACAGAAAGGTATCGGCTTTAGAGTTTTTAAAATTTCAGTCTAAAAGAGTTGTTCTAAGTTGATCATACCAGGCCCTTGGAGTTTGTTTTAAACCATATAATGCCTTATTGAGTCAATAGACATGAGATGAAAATTGCTCATTGATAAAACCCTCAGGTTGATGAATGTACATAGCTTTAGAAAACTTTCCATTTAAGAAAGCATTATTGATGTCAATTTGCCGAATTTGCAATCCTTTCATCACTGCTAGACTGAGGATAATACGTATAGTAAAAGACTTGATTATAAGGTTATAGGTATCAGACAAATCTATACCTGGTACTTGATGGAAACCCTTTACAACCAGTCAAGCTTTATACTTGAAAATAGATCCATCAGAGTTATATTTGGTTAGGAAGACCCACTTGTTGCCAACTATTTTATGAGTGGAGGAGAAAGGCACTAGATCTCATGTGTGATTTTTTTGCTAGGCATCAAATTCATCTTGCATAGCTTCCTTCCATATTGGGTTGGCAAGAGCTTATTTGACAGAAATAGAATCAGTGGAAGGTGAAACTATATAAACTTTTAGTTTGAAGATACCCCTTTTTGGTCTTGTAATTATAGAGTGAGTGTTTGGAGCAGAAATTTCAGTAGCATTTGAATTTGAGGTAGGTTGCTGAAAGCTGGAATATGAAGACTGAGATTGAGAATAATTTGTTGTTCTTAAAGAGGATAAAGCATTATAAGTATATGTAGTTAGAGCAGTAAAAAAGGGCTGTTGTTGAACCATTGGAATTGTAGAGGAAAAACCTAAAGAGATAGATGAAGAAGAACAGGAAGAAGGATGCAAACTTTGATATGGCAATGAAGACTCATCAAAGGTAACATAAATTGCTACATAAATTTTTCCTGATTGGTGGAGGCATTTATATCCCTTATGCATAGGGTTATAGTCAAGAAAAACATATTTGGCAAAGTGAAAGTTGAGTTTGTAAGTGTGATAAGGTCGAAGGTAAGAAAAACAAGCATAACTAAACACTTTCAACATGGAATAATCTGGTGGAACATGAAATAATCTTTCAAAAGGTAAAATGTTAGCAATAATAGGAGAAAGAATTCGATTGATTAGATAAACAGTAGTATGGAATACTTCCCACTAAAAACTAAGAGGTAAAGAGGCTTGGGCAAACAAAGTTAACCCCGCATCAAAGATATTTCTATACTTTCTTTCTATGACACCATTTTGATGATGAGAATGAGGACAGGTAAGTAAGTGTTTAATGCCATTGGACTGTAGAAACTTGGTAAAGGTAAGAAATTCTCTTTCAGAATCAGAATGCAATGTTTCAGACTTGAGTTTTAAAGGAAAAATCCATGTATATTTGTTGAAGTCATTAACAATGCCAATATAATATCTAAAACCTGAATTTGAGGTAGTAGCTGAAGGTCCCCAGATGTCTATATGAAACAATTCTAATTGTTGAGATGTCCTGATGAAAATTTTATCAAAATGTAATATGTGGTTTTTCCCATATTGACAAGCATCACAGAAATCAGTAAAGAAGTCTTATTTATCTCACAATTTGCATTACATTGCTTGAGAATGAGCTTGAGGGATCTAGAATTTGGATGACCAAACCTTTGATGCAATACAGTCAAAAACTCAGACTTAGAGCTAAACAAAACCTCAGCAGAAGAAACATCCAGACTTGAAATCAATTAAACACTAGAGTAAGGACAAATACTTTGTTTATACTTATTACAGTATTTATTACGTGTAGATGAATCAAACACCGAGATCATAGACATAGGATCAAGTTGATTAAGTAGAGAAATAGAAAAATAATTTGTGTTAAAGAAATTTGAACCAGTATTCAGTAGGAGCTTATACAGTCCCCTTGAAGCTACTTCATTCATTAACACCATCCTCATGCTCTTGTCTTTGATTAAGCAAAGATTGCCACGGAATTCAACAATAACAGCATTGTCAGCAATTAACTTGGAGATGCTTATTAAATTTTTAGTAATTCTTGGCACAACTAATACATTCTTTAAAAGAATTGAAGTAGATCCTACATCCAATGGGCATAAATTCGTAGATCCAATGTGTGTAATATTTAAACCTTTACCATTTCCAACCAATAATTTTTCAGAACCAAGGAATTTACCTTGCAAAGAAAGATTTTGAAAATTGTGGGTTAGGTGATGTGTGGCTCCATTGTCTAAGTTCTACCAACCATCATCTGCAGTTTTTTCTCCTTGAGCAGATCTAAAGTAAACTTCTTTGTTGATTGTGTTATTATTTTTGTTAACAACTTGATTGAAATTATATTGTTGCAAAAAGTTAGATTGAGCCACAAAATCTTTGTTAAACCTGTGAAAGTAGATATTGGCAGTGTATCCAGGTTTGTTACATATTTGATAGATAGGTTTTGAATTACCTCTCCCATAAGACCAAGATCGACCACCTTAAACACCTCTACCAGCATTGAAATGATTTCCTCTTCCTCTTCCATCGCCAGCGTTAATACCAAAATTATTCATCTGATAATTGCCACTTCTTTTCTGGAAACCTTTGGCTTGAGAAACATTTGCTGCAAAATTTTCCTTCGTAGCAATTGCAGTACTTGAATTCAACCGTTGAATTCTGCATTCATGAGTCAGCAACATAAAATATTTATCATGCAGACTTATTTCATCACTTCTGCTTGTCACATTAACAACTATAGAATCGTATTCAGAATCCAGTCCTCGAAGCAAGTAAAGTAGAAAATCATCTTTGCTAAGTGGTGAACCTGCAGCAGACATATGATCAGATAGATTTTTCATTTTAAAGAAATACTAAGCCATAGTAAGACCTTTCTTCTTGGTATTTTGCATTTAATAGCGTAATTGAAGAATTTTTGCTTTAGTTTGAGATCCAAACTGTTTATTGATGGCACACCACACTTCAAAAGAGGTTTTACAGTCAATCACAATACCAATGATGGCTTCGCTCATTGACAAAAGCATCCAACCTAAAAACAGTTGATCCTGCCTCCTCCACAACGTATATTCTTGATTCTCTACCATGGAGCCTTCTGAAACACCAGATCTATAATGAGGACAAGTAAATTCATCAGTTATGAAATGCTCCAATCCATTTTCTCTTATTGAAGCCAGAACCTGAGATTTCCATGCCAGGAAGTTCGTATCATCCAGCTTGGTTGGAACCACGAAGGAGAAGGTTGTATTGGTGTTTGATGTCAAAATTGAGAGATTAGTGCTAGCCATTATGGCTTTGATACCATGAAAGAATTCAAGGAAATCTGTTTGGATAGAACGAAAACAGAGAAAGAAAAGAAGCAAAAGACTAACTGTTGAAGAAAGTAAACAATTCTTTTTTTAATTCATTACTTCACCGTCTACAAATTACACTAAAAGAGTATATATACAAACTTTAGAAAATTCTAGAAAAACTACTTGTAACAAAGTTTTTAACTAACTATATTAACAATTCATATTCAGCTAATTAATAACAGATTCTTCCAACTCAGATTATCCAGCTCAGCAGAGTAAGCTACCTCATTGTTTTGCAGTCTTCAGCTCATCGTTTTGCAGTCTTGTTTTGCATCCTTTAGAAGTAAGTTGACTCAGCAGAGTACAGATTTGATTTAGCAGAGTGCAGACTAACAGAGTGCAGACTGGATTAGCACAGAATATAGACATTATCACAATCATCACCAGTTCCAATTCTAGAGCTCAAGATTGTGACGCCGCTAGATGTTTGAACGTGAATGCCATCGGTGTTAGGACTATCGCCGGAGGCTGAAATTCTCACCCTTAGTACTTTCACATTGTGGCAGCCACTGAAGACATTATCACAATGTTGTTTGAGTGGCTGAAGTCCAGTGTCTGCGCATACACACAAGAAAGAAAACTAGTTAGAATTACTCAGAAGCAATATAATAAAATTTTATTTCTATTTATAGTTATATATTTGAAATTGAACTGTTGCGACTTTTATAACATGAAATTAACTAAATGTTAAATATGAGTAAGAGTGCGAGTAATAAATATTAACTCCCCAGTATGAACAGAGTTAAAGTTACGCATTAAGGAGCCAAATTATCCAACTTAAGAAACTGCAATAGCCAAAGGTCAAAAGTATATGTTTTTATATATTCAATTCATAAAGATTAAAAGTATATGTGGATATATGTAAAAAAGATTTCTGGAGTCGGAAGGCCTGGACTCTCCTAATCTTGCTGTAGTTCTGGCGCTAGTACTAAGTGATTATTGAACACATAAACTTCGGTACTGTTTAAAATGTGACACTTTTAAACATAATATAAAATGATCTTCCAACTTACCATTTGGGCCATTGGGGCAATCCTTGTTGTTTGACTTCTTACAAGCCCACAAGCCAGCTCCTTTGCCATCAAGAATTCCACCATAAATAGAAACACCACTAACATGCTCAAGGAAAATCCAATTTCCAGAAATTCCAATAACATGATAATCTGCCGAAGCCACGAGAATTACATTAATATGTATGGTAATATCATTGTTCTTGCATTGGCCTTGAAATTAGCTAGTACCTCCCCGGTGGCAGGAAAATTGTTGCTGCCGCCACGCAGCCGCAGTCTTTAACCCATGCAGCAAGAAAGGCTTGCGTTGAGTCTGTTCTCCCATCGGACTTTCTTTTTTAACTGTTTTGAACTTTATTCACGAAAAAGTCCTCACTTGAAACTTGGATAATATATTCATTTGATGACAG
>CP135541.1:7653970-7680917 GCA_032402905.1 Khaya senegalensis
ATGTATGTATGTTACCATGTTTGTTGTCTTTAAGGGAATGAAAGAATTAATAATTTAATTCTTATTAGGAAGAAAAATAAGATTATTGCATCAAGGTTCGTGCATTTACTTTCGGCTGGTCACATCACATGTACGGGATCCGCGGAGGATTGGCCTGTTCAGGTCGAGGAACGGGGCCAAAATTGGTGCCATTTCATATTCCAAATTAGAGAACAGGGCCAACTCCATCTCTGTTTGCAAAAATGGGCCGGGAACCAATCCGGCCTGTTTATCCATTAAAAAAAAATTTCATATTTTAATAAATTAAAATAATAATTAAAAGTGAACAAAATTAAATAATTAATAAAAAATAATTCATAGGTCAAAACTTAATCTCTTATTATATTTTTATTTTATATTAATTTTTTCTTGATTCAATTTTGTTTTCTCTCTATATTTTTACTAACAAAATTTAATAGTTATTTTAATTTTTTTTTGAAGGTAAAAAAACTTTATTGATACTATAAAAAAAAACAAAGAGAGAAGATAAATAAATTAGAATATGAGCATTGTATGGTGTGTGTGTGTGTGTGTGTTGTTGAATTAAACAAGTGTAATGAAATTATTAAAATATTATAATTAACATATTTATTTTTAAATAGACTAATAGTTTTGTCAAATGCTTCTTCTAAAGACAACATGTTCATCCGCCTAATAATCAATGTCGGTTAAATATAATATTTACATAAAATATAATAAAAAATTAAATATAAAATATTATTTATTAATTACAAAACAAGAATGGGCCAAGGACGGGGTGTCCAGCTCTAAAATAGGAACGAACCAAAATGAGAACATTCTAATCAAAATGAAGATGGGCTAGAGACGGGAATCCCATCCCCCAAATGGGGACAATGGGGCCATCCTTAGCTCGGTCTCATTTATTAATATAATCTCTACGTCATTATCGTCTAGATTTGAAAAAATATAAAAGAAAAATTATCTTTATCTCATAAAGTTTACTCACCTTTTATATGTTTATTTGTTAACTGCCCTTTCCACCCTCTTTATTTATTTTATTAACAGCATGGTATATAATTATATAACAAGATTGACATCTTATCTGGAAATCATATACAGGCAAAAGAAAAAATGGCCTTTTTATAAGAACCACCGATAACTTCCCCTTTTTTGCTCCTCGTGTCAAGTCCCAGCCATGTTTCAGCCTATAAAATTGCCCTTCCATGTTCATTAAATTGCAGTATTATCTCCTATTTATTTATTTATTGTATTTTCTGTATAGTGATTGATTCTGTGTAATATAATAAAATTGTTCCCATCATGCCATGTCCTCAAAGAGTAAAAGACTACTAACCCATAAACCAGTCAAACTAGTAGAGAAATTAAAGCACTAATTTCAGAATATATGGCCACTACAAGCCACATGTATAAACTAATTCATACAAAAACAATTAATATGATTTTAATGGAAGAATAAGCTAAGTAAAAAAATTAATGTAATTTATTTTAATTTTTTTCTTTAAAATTCCATATTTATATTTACATTAATTTGTATAAACAGGTGTATGTAACTAATTTGTGCATGTTCTTTCATTAAATATGATTAGTTATGCCTATTTTATGCATTTTGGCTAATTTTTTTCACCAACAAAATGTTGATTCCATGGTCTAGACAAAAGGCAAAAACAAAATAAAGCATAGGCTGACATTTCAAGCAACAAGAATAAATAGTCCAGAAATGACAAGATTGTTCCACAGGAATTGAGGAGGCACTGATCTTGTGTTTAAAGCAAACAGACAAGCGTTGTTTAAACACGGTACCGCGAAAGCAGAGATGGATAAGCAATTTTCTTCTGTTAATTTATTAACTACCTTCGAAATCTCCTCCTTAAGAAATCATGTACGTGCCCTTGTCCTTTGTATGTATTTGTAGCTTCTGTCATCAAATAAATATATTATCCAAGTTTCAAGTGAGGACTTTTTCGTGAATAAAGTTCAAAACAGTTAAAACGAAAATCCCTCGAAAAATTTGGCGAAGCTTGCTTTACTTGCTTTTTATATCCTTTTATATACCCAAGTAAATCATCTCAGCTTCACCACTTTTCTGTCTCTTCTTCTCAATTTTAGCAACCAAGCTTTGAAAACAAATGGAGAAACTAATGAATTATCATTTTCCTTTAGCTTTTCATTTGATTCTCTTCTTTACTCCATCTTCAGCATTTACTGCGGGTTACAATGTGATCAACTTGGGAGCCAAGCCCGATGGGAGAACGGACTCAACACAAGCCTTTCTTTCTGCATGGGCTAAATCCTGCGGCTGCGTGGCGGCAGCAACAATTTATGTGCCACCGGGGAGGTACTTGCTACGAAATGTTGTGTTTCAAGGCCAATGCAAGAACAATGATATTACCATACGTATTGATGGAATTCTCGTGGCTCCGACAGATTATCGTGTTATTGGAAATTCTGGAAATTGGATTTTCTTTAAGCATGTTAACGGTGTTTCTATTTATGGTGGAATTCTTGATGGCCAAGGTGCTGGCTTGTGGACTTGTAAGAAGTCAGGCAATAAGGATTGCCCCAATGGCGTCACGGTAATTTGGAAGATCATTTAATGTTATGTTTAACAACGTCACTTTAAACAGTACCACAGTTTATGTGTTTAATGAATACCATTTTCACTTGGTACAAGCGCCAGAACTACAGTGAGATTGAGAGAATCCTGCCCGACTCCATAATTTTTTTTAAACAAATCCACATATATTTTTAATCTTTTATGAATTGAACATATAAAAACTTATATTTTTGAACTTCAGCCACTGCAGTTTCTTAAGTTGGATAATTTGGCTCCTTAATGCGTAACTTTTAACTCTGTTCATACTTGGGAGTTAATATTTATTACTCGCACTCTTACTTATATTTAACATTTAGTTAATTTTATGTTATGAAAGTCGTAACAGTTCAATTTCAAATATATACCTATAAATAGAAACAAAATTTTATTATTCTGCTTCTGAATAATTCTAACTAGTTTTCTTTCTATGTGTGTATGCGCAGACACTGGGCTTCAGTAACTCAAACAACATTGTGATCAATGGATTAACATCGCTAAACAGCCAGATGTTTCATGTTGTCTTCAACGGTTGCCACAATGTGAAAGTACAAAGGGTGAGAATTTCGGCCTCCGGCAACAGTCCTAACACCGATGGTATTCACGTTCAAACATCTAGCGGCGTCACAATCTTGAACTCTAGAATTGGAACTGGTGATGATTGTGTTTCAATCGGCCCTGGCACTACCAATTTATTGATTGAAAATGTTGCTTGCGGCCCTGGCCACGGCATCAGGTAAAAAAACAGAAAGGCAATCATTTCTCTTCCTTTGTTACATTTAGAGCTCATTAAAATAGGAGTTAGTTTATTTGGGTTCAGCGTTGGGAGCTTAGGCAAAGAGCTACGGGAGTCCGGAGTTCAAAATGTGACAGTAAAAGCTGTGACATTTAAAGGTACTCAAAATGGAGTGAGGATTAAGTCCTGGGGAAGACCTAGCACTGGATTTGCCAGAAACATTCTTTTTCAACACGCACTAATGCACAATGTTGAAAATCCCATCGTAATTGATCAAAATTATTGTCCCGACAACAAAAATTGTCCTCGTCAGGTATGATATCACAGGTTTATACGTGAAAGGGATTCTTACTCTGTATCAATATTAATATCCCACTTTTCGAATCATTCCCATATCTTTTTTCTGCTTTGAGATCAATTCCTATCAATTTTTTGGTCAAGCAGTAACATAACAATTTAGTTCATGTTACAGGCTTCAGGGGTTAAAATTAGAGACGTGACATACCAAGATATTCATGGAACGTCTGCAACTGAAGTTGCAATAAAGTTTGATTGTAGTTCAAAGAATCCATGCTCTGGAATAAGCTTGGAGGATGTGAAGCTCACTTACAAGAATCAACCAGCCAAAGCATCATGTAGCCATGCTGATGGATCGGCTTCCGGTTTAGTTCAGCCAACCAGTTGTTTGCTGTTGTGAATAATTCAGTTCTTGCCTTCGAATTATTGTAACTTATACATGAAAAGCTTATTAGGCCTGTGGCTCAGCCATCCATTAGTCTAGCTTGGAGTTTTGCTCTGCAATCAAATTTCAATAATTATTCATTACTCACAATGTTTTGTAAGAAACGTATTAAATAATGGACTATTTTATAAATTTTTTATTTTTTCTCGTCAAAATTACGTGGATTTTATATTTAAACCCATGTGGATCATGTTTTCTTTCGCATTAGGGTAATACAAATTTTTGTTGACATGATCATTTTATCCTCCTCTTTGAAACCGAATTTGAGTCAAATCCTGACCGTCCTAGATCCACGGGTCTTATGATTTGACTAACTCGGCTATTTGGAAGCATGAGACCCTCCAATTCAAGCACTGAACTCGATAGAGCAAAGCTCGAACGAGAAAAGGAAGCACACAGAATTTTGGAGTTGTTAATTTCTCATGTTTTACAAATATTAAATACTTTTCGTAATAATTTAAAACTTCACAAAGGAATCCCATGCAATTTGAATAAAATTATATATCGCTACTTGCTTTTGTATTTGAAGTCATCTAAGAAATTGACGTAGTGAAAATATTTTACTATATTTAATATAATTATGAAATTTCATTGCTTTTAGATGTATATGTGATGTAATTTATTGAACATACAAATATATTATCCAATCCTATATTCTCAATGATATTCCTTGCTTACTTCAACGCAGAAAGCCGCATAAGTAATACAATTTCCTCATCATGCAATGTTCTAGAGAAAAGGCTAGTCCACCTCAACGGTTTAACTTTGTCAAGGTTACCCATCCAGCTGCAGTGCCAAAGCTTGAATCTAACTCAAAGAAGCTGGTTGATCGAAGGAGCTGTAGCATTGAGTCTGAAGTTAGCAGCTGAAGATATATGGTGTATGTTGACCTGGCAATAGCTGAAGTATTCCGAACTGCGAGACGAGTGATCAGTTGAGCAAGGGAGCTGGTTATTCATGAGCAAACTAATAACAGCTGGAGCTAATTAGTTAAAAGTTTAACAGTCATAATAGGTGGTTAAAGTTGTTATTAGTTGTCAGTCTAATTGGTTGTAGATTTCGCAAATTCAGGGGAATTTATTTGACCTGATTTGTGATTTAGTTAGTAGAAGTTACCAGTACATTGTATTAGGATAAAAGCTGCAGTAATCAGATAGAAATCTCATCTGAGTTTTCCTCTCTTTTCTCTCCAGAAATTCTCTTAGTTTTTCTTGGCTTCCAAACAGTCTCGTATCCTCA
Source organism: Khaya senegalensis (assembly GCA_032402905.1). Classification (NCBI taxonomy): domain Eukaryota; kingdom Viridiplantae; phylum Streptophyta; class Magnoliopsida; order Sapindales; family Meliaceae; genus Khaya; species Khaya senegalensis. The sequence goes on from CP135541.1 coordinate 7,659,299, forward strand.
CAAATTTTAAATGGGTTCACACAATCTAATTTCCTCATAAGCAATTATGAATCATGTGCACGAGAAAAGAAATCCTAGAATCAAGGCTACCTTCTATTTGGAGTTTTTTCTTTTAATTAAATTAGCAAAATGAGAGTGTTTGACTCAATCTGAAACCAAGTAGATGGCGTGCTGTCAATAGAGATTTTATTATATTTGTAAGTTAATAAAAGATGTAGTAGCTAGGGTAAGTTCCCTCTGTCAAATAAACTATATATTTTACTGAGGACAAGCAGGCTATCCATTTAAGCAATACTAATACAAAAATTATTTGTCTTGTTATTTTGGCAGGAACATTTCCTCACAAGAGCAACACACAGGACATAATTTTTTATCTTTTTTTCACATTTTATATTTTTGTGTTTTTTTATTATTATTTTCATTTTTTTCTTTGACTCAAGAGAGTAACAACTTGTAAGCTAGTGATTGTAATTGATTCCTTTTTCTCAAAATTTAACATCCATTCAACATTCACAAGAAAACCAAACACAAGAAAAAAAATTGAACACGTCTTATTCGATTAAAATAAAAATGCTATATTGTTGAGAGATAAATTCGTTCTCATTCTCATCAAAAGTTAAAGAGAAATCTCACAGCCAAGAGTGGATGCAAAAGGATAATTCATTGTGATAGTGAGCCAAAAACAAGCAGTGGGATTTTTCTCTCTGAGGATTAGTGCTTCAAGCTTGAATTAAGAAGAAACTCAAGCTGACATGACATGCTGACATGGACAAACTAGTTAGTTTGATTTTTCTTTTATAGTATTGGCTAGTAAAATCAATTAAGGTTACAGTTGTTGTTTCTTGGTAAGAGGTCGTTATTAGTAAGTTGTTATCAAGGGAATTCAGTATAAAAGTTAGAAGCAGAGATTATCTTAAAGAGAGAGGATCTTGATAATTCAATTGAGTAGCTTCAACAGAAAGAAATAAATAAGAAAGAGGGATGTCAAAAGAGGTGCCTTTAGCACTCAAGTTCCTTGTTGTTTTATCTTCTTGTACCTGATATACTTGTATGATTCTTGTGCTGAGTAATCAATAAAGCTGTGGTTTTGATTCCTGTCATGGATGTAGGCCATATGTGATGACTAAACTACATAATTGAACATTGTGAGGTATAGTGTTTCAAGCTTTGGAAGCAAGATTAAAGAAGCTGATAACTGACTAACCTATAAACACAGTTAGGCTACAGAGAGAGGCAGTTATGAATTAGTTAGAGTGATGAGCTATCAACTAACTAATCTCCTTATAAATAGAAGCTTGAATCAAATCACAGGGGGTAGAAGATATAGAAGAAAATAGGAGAATTGTGAGTAATCAGGCAGAAAAGAAGGGGTTAAAATCTCTGGTATTTTTCTACAGTTTCTTTGTATTTGTATATTCTCATTGAAAGCTTGATTTGAAAGCTTGATAATCAATAAAGATTTGGGGTGTTCTTGCCATGGATGTAAGCCTACTCATGAGTGGCTAAACCACATAAATTTGGGTGTGCTTGAATGGTGTTTGCTGTATTTTTTGCGTTGGCTTTTTCTTCTGATTTGTTCTATTGCTTGTTGAAATTCATGGTGAATTAAATTGATCAAGATTGAATTGTTAACAAAGATTAGTCTTGATTATGCAAATTAGTATAACCAATTGGTATCAAAGCATCCAAGTTCAAGAATGGCTCAAGCAAACTTTGATCTTGAAAAGTTCATAAGTGACAATGACTTTAATCTCTAAAAAATCAAGATGAAAGCACTTCTGGTTCATCAAGGTCTTCAAAATGCTTTGTTGGGAGAAGATGATATGCCTTAAACTTTATTTGAGAAAGAAAAGACATAAATACTTAACATAAATACTCAATAAAGCTCACAGTGCCATAGTCTTGAGTCTTAGAGATGAGGTTTTACAGGAAGTATTAAGGGAGACCACAGCTACTAGTTTATGGCAAAAATTGGAAGATCAATTCATGACAAAATCATTGGCCAATCAACTCTACATGAAAAGCAGATTGTACACTTTTTCTTTGTAGGAAGGTGGCTCAATCAATGATCATTTAGATGAGTTTAACAGAATAATCTTGGACTTAGAAAATATTGATATGAAAATAAGTGATGAAGATCAAGCAATGATTTTGTTAAGCTCTCTACCAGATTCTTATAAACATTTCATGGATACATTGACTCTTGGGAGAGATTCTTTAACTATGCAAGATGTAAAGTCTGCATTGAATTCAAAAGAATTAATGAAAAAGGCAGAGTCGAAGGATAATGAAAATGTTGAAAATCTTTTTACAAGGGGTAAATTAGAAAAGAAGAACAACAAAGAAATGAAAAATCAAAGATCAAAGTTTAAAGGTAAGGTTTTCAAGTATTTTTAGTGTCATAAGAAGGGTCATTTCAAGAAAGACTACCTTGAAAGAAAACAGAAAAAAAAAAAAAAAAAAAAAGAGAGAAAGAAAGAGATGCAGCAATTACCTTAAAAGAAAGTTATGAATTAGCTGATGAAGACTATATCCCAGCAACACTTTATATTGCAACTGAAAAGAAAACAATGGATCTTGGATTTTGGCTGCTCTTTTCACATGTGCCCAAATAAGAATTCTTTTACAACGTATGAACTTGTAAATGGTGGAAAAGTCTTGATGGAAAACAATGTAGCTTGTAATGTTATCAGTATAGAAATAGTCAAATTAATATTACATGATAACTCAATCAAAGAACTTAAAAATGTAAGGCATGTTCCAGATTTAAAATGTAATTTAATATCATTAGGAATACTTGATCAAACAAGCTGCTGGATTAAGGCAAAAAATGATTTTTTGAAAGTCATGAAGGGGTCGATTATCATAATGAAAGGCTATAGAAATAATGGCTTATATGTGTTACATGGAAGTACTGCAGTTGATTTAGTGGCCGTAGGTTCAAAGATTAATTTGTATACAGAGAGATTGTGGCATTTTAGACTTATACACATGGGTGAAAATGGGTTAAGAGAACTCTGTAAACAAGGGCTACTTGGACTGGATAAAATTGAGTTTTTAGACTTCTGTGAAAAATGTATTCACGATGAGGCTCATAAGGTAAAATTTAGTAAAGGGGAAAATAGAACTAAGGAGGCATTAGATTACATACATAGTGATCTATGGGGACCTTCACAAGTCTCAACTAAAACTGATGGAAAATTTTTCTTATCTATTATAGATGATTACTCTATAAAGGTGTAGGTGTTTATTCTTAAATCAAATGATCAAGCTTTTGAAAAATTCAAAACTTGGAAGACTTTAGTTAAGAAACAAACAAGCAAAAAAGTGAAGAGACTCAGGACAAATAATGGTTTGGAGTTTTGTAACAAAATGTTTGATAATTTTTGTGCTTAAAAGGGTATTGTAAGGCATAGAACTGTTAGAATGACTCCTCAACAAAATAAAGTTGCAAAAAGGATGAATAGCACTCTTATTGAAATGGTTAGGTGTATGCTCATTCATTCTAAGCTGAATAAAACCTTCTAAGTAGAAACACTAGTTATAATAGCATATCTGATAAACAAAAGTCCTTTAACAACATTAAATGGAGTAACACCAGAAAAGATATGGTTAGGAAGGCCCCCTAATTATCAAGACCTAAAAATTTTTGGTTGTCCTACCTATGCACACATAAGGCAGGGAAAGTTGGAACCCAGGGCTTTAAAATGTATATTTTTGAGTTATCCAGAATGTATAAAGCAGTACAGACTATGGTGCACTAGTTTAAATTCACCTAAGTGCATCATTAGTATGGATGTCATGTTTAATAAGGAAGAATTGATGAGTTCTAAGTATCATCATATTGACAGAACACCTATAAGAGGATCAGGATCAGGAAAAACATCTATTAAGGTAGAGTCTTAAGATAAAGAGAAGAATGTACAACAAATCCAAGAAACAAAATCTGAATGAGCTCAAAACAGAGAAGAGATTGATGAATATCAGTTGACAAAGGATAGACAAAGAAGATCAATCAAACCACCTATCAAATATGATTTTGCAGACCTCATTACATATGCTTTCTCAGTAGTGAAGGAATGCATTGATGAAGAATTGACAAATTTTAAGGAAGCCATGAATAGCAGTCAAAGAAATAATTGGAAAGTAGCCATAGATGATGAAATGAGATTATTGGCAAAGAATAGACCTGGACACTAGTAAGAAGGCCTGTAAACAGAAGAATAATTCATTGCAAATAGATTTATAAACTGAAAGAAGGTGTCTCATGTGAAAAAGCAAAGAAGTTTAAAGCCAAGCTAGTAGCTAAAAGTTTTAAATAGAAAGAATGAGAGGATTTCACTGAGATTTTCTCACCAGTTGTCAAACATACATCAATCAGAGTATTGTTGGCACTAGTTACAATTCAAGGTCTTGAACTTGATCAAATGGATGTCAAGACTGCATTTTTGCATGATGAGCTTTGAGAAGAAATATTCATGACTCAGTCAGAGGGATATAAAGTTTTAAGAAAGTAATATTGTGTATGTTTGTTGAAGAAAACATTATATGGATTCAAACAATCACCAAGGCAATGGTATAAAAGATTTAACTCATTTATGATATCAAAGAGATATTTGAGGAGTGCTTATGACTGTTGTGTGTACTTTTAAAACTTTGAGAATCAGACATTCATCTACCTACTGTTGTATGTAAATGATATGTTAATTGTAGGCCATGAAAAAGGTGAGGTTGACAGGTTAAAAAGTATACTCAGTAATGAGTTTGAGATGAAAGATCTTAGAGCAGCAAAGAAAATATTGGGCATTGAAATTAAAAGAGACAGAAACATTAGGATTATGTTCCTTTTTCAACCTAAATATGTTGAAAGAATATTGAGTAGATTTGGAATGTCAAGTTCTAAACCAGTTTCAAGCCCTTTAGCATGCCATTTCAAACTATCAAGCTACCAAAGTTCGAAAAATGATTTGAAAAAATCAGAAATAATGAAAACCTAAATATGTTGAAAGAATATTGAGTGGATTTAAAATGTCAATTTCTAAACTAGCTTCAAGCCCTTTAGCATGCCATTTCAAACTATCAAGCTACCAAAGTTCGAAAAATGATTTGAAAAAATCAGAAATGATGAAGATTTCGTATACAAGTGCTGTGGGAAGTATCATGTATCTAATGGTATGTACAAGACCAGATGTTAATCAAGCCATGAGTGTGATAAGCAGGTTCATGAAAAATCCTGGTAAGGAACACTGGTGTGCTATAAAATGGGTGATAAGATATCTGAGAGGCACTCCAAGTTTAGAATTGATTTATGGAAGGGATAAAACCTATAAAGAAGTCATTGGATTTGTTGATACAGATTATGGAAGGGATATGGATAAAAGGATATCACTATCGGGTTACCTATTCTTAGTATAAGGATGTTTGGTTAGCTGAAAAATCTTTTCTATAACATGTAGTAGTATTGTCTACAATAGAGGCCGAATACATTATAGCCACAGAAACCGTTAAAAAAGCCAAATGATTTGTTGGTTTAACTTCTGAATTTGGATTACAACAGCAATGTGTAGTGTGTTTTGTGATAGCCAAAATGCTGTACACTTGGGAAAAAACCAAGTATACCATAAAAAAAACAAAATACATGGACATGCGAATGCACTTCATAAGAGATGAAATAGAGAATGGAGAAATACAGCTGGTAAAGGTTCATACAAATGACAATTCTGCAGACATATTGACAAAACCTTTATCCTCAACCAAGTTTAAACATTGTTTGAATTTGGTTGAGATAGATAATTACTGATGTTTATATTTTGCAAGAGATGATCAAATGGTTGATTAAAGAAAACTTGAATCAAGGTGGAGAATTGTGAGGTCTAATATTTCAAACTTTAAAAGTAAGATTAAAGAAGTTGATAACTAACTAACCTGTAAACACAATTAGGCTACATAGGGAGGCAGTTATGAATTAGTTAGAGTGATGAGCTGCTAACTAATTAATCTCCTTATAAATAGAAGTTTGAATCAAATCACAAAGGGTGGAAGATACAGAAGAAAATAAGATAATTGTGAGTAATCGAGCATAAGAGAAGAGGTCAGAATCTCTGGTATTTTTCTTCAATTTCTTTGTATCTGGATACTCTCATTGAAAGCTTGATTTGAAAGCTTGATAATCAATAAAGATTTGGGGTGTTCTTGCCATGGATGTAGGCCTGTTCACGAGTGGTTAAACCACGTAAATTTGTGTATGCTTGAATGGTGTTTGCTGTATTTTTTGCATTGATTTTTTCTTCTGATTTATTCTGTTGCTTATTGGAGTTCATGGTGAATTAAATTGATCAAGATTGAATTGTCAACAAAGATCAGTCTTGATTAAGCGAATTAGTATAACAAACTATGTGAAAGAATTCCTATGCTGTTTGATTAAGTATTTTGCATATGCATCCTTGATGTGGTGTGATTAAAACATATCTGGTGTTGTTAAATTGTTTCTCGCAAGGCTGTTGTTGTTTCATTAGCAGCTAGTGATCGAATGGTAAATTGGTGAGTCAAATCCTTACACTCTTTTCCTTTTGATGAAATTTGTAAGTGCATTAGCTGCCAAAAATATTAGTGGAGACTAATTTTCATGAAATAATGGCCAATTCTGTTGGCGAGCCTGAGCATTTTTGCAATAACCGAGGCATGGATTTTGTTAAGGCTTATGCAAATGTTAAGCTGGGGAGCTCTATTTGTAAAATCCTGAAGAGAGCAATGAAGGTAAATTTATGCCTCACAAGAAGTTAGGAGTGTCTTCTGGCCAGCTAATGTAATCAAAGTGTAATGATATATGGGGAGGGATCGAGAACTCTAAAACTTTACATAATTTTTTATATCAATTTCTCAATCGTTAAATCAGTACACTTTTAATAATTGAGATTAAATCTAACTTGTATAATTAATATATTATAATTAATATATGTGTTAAATTTAATATTAATTATTAAAAATACATTGATCTAACGATTAAAAAATTAGTATAAAAAATTATATAAAATTTTGAAACTCCTGATTATTCTCCATGACATGAATATATATATATATATATATATTAAGAAGTGAGTTAATTAACGTGTTAAGATGGGATGAAGTGAAGCTTAGGTGAATAAAATCTTAAAAAAAAAAGAAAATAAGATGATAGGATAATATCATAATAGACTTACTAAATGAGTTAATATGGGTTAATTATTCTAAATTTATCCTACTTGAAATCTAAAAAAAAAAAAAAAAATTTATATTACCACATTCTTCACTCCACAAACACAAATACTTAAACCCAATACCGTAATTACAAACAACTAACATCAATACCACTCATCTTACTCTACAAACAAACATATAATATATATATATATATATATTACATAAATTTTCTTCTGCAATGAGATTTGATTTTTTTTTTTAAATTTTTTGTTTGCAACAAACCAATACACATGAATTAACATAAGCTAATTATGCTATATTAATCTTTTTTAAAAGATTTTTATAAGATGTTACATACATTTTATTCTGCTAAGATAATAAAAAAAATTCTACAAGGAGTTTTGATTTTTAAAATTTTTACTTGCAATTAATCGAACTATTCTTTCCACGAGAGAAGAATGATCTAGTCAAAAGTTTTAAGCTTATAAAATGGAGATATAATCTTAACTTATAAAATATATATATTTGACAAATTCTACTCATAATTAATATATTAGCAAGTGTTGAATTATGGTTGTCTTTGTTAAATATTAAACCATGGTATTCATACATTCAAGGAGTAGGTTATACATATGCACATGTAATGTAGGAAAGTAGATCATCAATCTTCTATACAAAATCAAATTTAAAGTGCAAGGAAACTTTCTATGATACTTGATTTGTTCTTTCAACTCTCTTTTCTTATGGCCTTTTATTGTTATTTTTTCTGAAAATTTCATGGACCTCTTCAAAAGTTTAGCTAACATGTCAATTTACTGAAGTAAGCCATGATGCTTGTCTCTTATAAAAGATTAATAGATGCTTGTCTCTCATAAAAGATTAATAGATGAACATAATAAATTAAAAGTAATTGGAGTGGTTTAAACAACAATGTTAAGATAGAACAAGCGGTGCATATAAATATTTTAAAGTGTAAAAGTCAACATATGCTGCTACAAGAGGGTAAAGTTGACTTACAATTTTGTTGCTATTCATGTTGTCACACTGATTTTAATTTTTATTGTTTTGGAGTTTATAAATATTTTAAATATGAAAATATAAGTTATTTATTTTCAAGTTTAGATATTATTCAGTGAAGATAATAACATGGGTCTCACTCGAAACATATCGTGAAAAATATTATTGAAGGTACGTATTCAAAATTTAGAAGTTAGACTAAATTGTATAAAAATAGTAATAAGTATTTAAGTTTAGAACTTAAATTAATTTTAATTTTATTTAATGAAGTCTGAGTAAATGATCCTATAGACATTGAACCTAGTGTACAAATTTTTAACAGAATTTATTATTTGAAATTTAAATTAATTTTTTTTAATTATGTTAAAAATTTAATGTTCGAATTAGTGTGTTTAGTTTTTTTAAAAATATATATATATATATATATATATAAACAATCCTATTAAGTTAATTATATTAATATAATAAAATTATCTAATCAATAAAGAAAAAGAAATTCATTAATAAATTGGTAATACTATCTCTTAATTTTTGGATTACTTGGTCAAAATCAAAATAAGAATTATTAACATAAACATCAATTTAAATAAGAAAGTAGTTGGAAAAGTATAATTTTTCAGATGAAGTTAATAAAAATAAAATTGTTAATAATTCATTCAAATAGGTTATATAAAAAATAGCCTATTACAACCATAAAATTATATGTTATAAAAAAAATATTAATTTTTAAAATATCACAGTTGTAAAGATATGGTCTTCATAGCAACATCATCATATCTACGGCACCATTCAAAGTTCATTATAAGAATCTTAAAAAATATTTATTCTAAAAAAATTTTACTGTTGAGGACCGTAAACAGAAATGAATACTTCAACAAAACACGACTTCAATATCAAATGCGTTGTGACAAAATTGCCGCCTTACGTTGCAGAGTCCTAAAAATTCCAAAGGAATCACCGTAATGACAAAATTACAGTCGTGGGATCGTCACTGATGATTCAAGGAGTGGAATTGATCACCAATCAAATAATTTTTGGGAAACAAAAAATGAAAACACTGCATTGGCATTCAACTATAAACAAGAACTCAAGAGTCACTCAGCAGCAGAAGAGAGTAAAAGAGTGAAGCAAGTTAGGCTAAGGAAAAGAAAGCAACAAACAGGGGATATTCAATTTCTTTGAAATTAGAAGAAGATTCATATGGAGAGCATTGGTGGTGAGACGGTGAGCAACAAACAGGTGATATTCAAGAATTTCGTGAAAGGGTATCCGAAAAAAACAGACATGTACGTGAAAACAAGTTCAATTTCTTTGAAAGTAGAACAAGGTTCACATGCAGTTATTGTCAAGAATCTGTACTTGTCTTGTGATCCTTATATGAGGACTCGAATGACATTTATCGAAGACCCTTCTGAGTTGTCTTCGTTCGTACCCGGATGTGTAAGTTTTTCAACTCCATATTAGTTTGTTATCCTCTGATAATGATTTTGAATTTAAGTTTATGATACTGTAAAATGCAGCCAATAGAAGGATTTGGAGTTGCTAAAGTTGTAAATTCCGGACACCCAGATTTTAGGAAAGGGGACTTAGTTTGGGGGATAACGGGATGGGAAGAATACAGTCTCATCCGAAAACCTGAAACACTCTTCAAAATTCATCACACTGATGTATCACTCTCCTACTATACTGGAATTCTTGGTCAGTTCTTCCCTTTCCTTACTTGTTTATAGACTAGGATTTGTAATTGATAATCACAGTAGTATTTGTGTGTTCGTGGTCTGTTTTTAGGTATGCCTGGTATGACGGCTTGGGCTGGTTTCTATCAAGTTTGTGCTCCTAAGAAAGGAGAATACGTGTACGTTTCAGCAGCATCTGGTGCAGTTGGTCAGCTTGTTGGCCAATTTGCAAAAATGACGGGTTGCTATGTCGTGGGAAGTGCCGGCAGCAAAGAAAAGGTGTGGCAGTCAGGCAATTACCGGAAATTTTTCTTGCTATAATTTCACCTCCACATGCAAACAAATATTGACATTTTTTCGTTAAGTTAGGTTGAACTTTTAAAGAACAAGTTCGGATTTGACGACGCTTTCAATTATAAAGAGGAGGACTTGGATTCTGCTTTGAAAAGGTTAGTGCCATTGCATACTCAAAAGCTTCACAGCCACAGGAGAAGAGAAGCAGGACATATTTTTTGGCTTATTTTCACCTTCTGTCACATAATTTCCTTTTTCTCTTTTTGGTATGCAGGTGCTTTCCTGAAGGCATTGACATTTACTTTGAGAACGTTGGAGGCAAAATGCTGGATGCAGTGCTCTTAAACATGAGAGATCGCGCAAGGATTGCTGTGTGCGGAATGGTCTCCCAATACAATCTTAGTCAACCTGAGGGTGTGCACAATTTGATTCTCATTCTCCATAAGCGAATTCGCATGGAAGGATTTGTGGTTTTCGATTTCTTTTCCCAATACTCCAAGTTTCTGGATACAGTGCTGTCTTCAATCCGCAAAGGGGAAATAGTTTGTGTGGAAGATAGAGCTGAAGGTCTGGAAAATTCTCCGGCTGCTCTTGTTGGTCTAATCAACGGCCGCAATGTTGGAAAACAAGTAGTTGTAGTTTCCAGAGAATGATTGATTTTGCACATTTTTAATAATAATCTTGTACTAATTTTCTATTTCTAATAATAATTCGGACTCAAGAAGTCTTTGTGGTTTCTCATCTTGACAAATAGTTACATTTTTTCGCAAGCATGGCAGTGTATCGGATTTAAACCGGATTATAAAAACTATAAAGTGCTTTTCTTTTTTTTTTTGAAACCACAATCTCAATGTTTATACAAATTAATGTAATAAAGTTATATATTATTATTATCTATGTAAGTTTTGTTTTACTCCTACAAAAATATAGGAAATTTAACAATATTATAATATTATAACGTTAATTTATATGAAAATTTTTGTTATACCTCAAAATTAATTAATAAATTCAACAATAGGTAGACTAAGCGGACTTATTTACATTACCGTCTATGCATAATTGATCTAGACTCTAGATAAACAATAGTAACCAGGAATCACAAGCACTTTTACTTGGAACATTTAAAATTTGAGAGGTCATCCACGTGTTTTAGAAAAATCAACCTGAGGAGATCAAATTTCTTGTCTCTATAAGAAAAAAGACAATAATAAAATAATTCAAACAATTAAAAAAAACACAAGTCAATTATTAATATTGTTTCAATGTGTATGGCACACCTTCATTATCTTGTTGAAGTAATAATTGTTGGAAATCCTCATTATGAGATCCTTCATAGTTGATCCAAGCTAAAGGATAAGGAAAAATGGTCGTGCGCAAAAGGATTGGTTGCTATTTTAAAAAAAAAATACAATATAAAAATTTAGATACATAACAAATTTTTAATTATAAATTATATTTATAGTTATATTAAAAATTATAAATAATAAAAAACTAAACACCATCTATCATAGTTATACTCTCTTTTGTTAGAGTTATAATATCTACTTGAGAAAATAACTGTGCCTCCCGCAAAGTAAAATAAATATTTAAAATATTTAAAAAATTAAAATAAAGTATTTTAATGTAAGAAATCGCCCTTACATTTTCACTAGATAAAGTATTTTTTGCCTTTTGCCTGGGTTTCTTAAAAGTTGTAAATTGCTTCCTTTGACAAGGCGGGTGACCTTTACCTCAAGTTACTAGGGATCATGTATACTTGTGGTATCATTTGCCTTTGTCTCAGTCTATAATGATTCCAATGGATGAAGATCCAAACATGCATGATAACCACATATAAAATAACTAAATAAATGTCTTAGTGTTCACATTTGAAATCAATCCACATCCCAATAAAATAGAATGACTATGTTAATTAACTCCCACACAAGCGGAGAGAATGGCATATCATACTTATTTGTACAATATGTAGTGTCAAATATAACAATATCCCAAAATCTTTATAGCTTGCTCTACTCCTTGGATTTACTCAAAATATATTTTTTAATCTACTTATTTCATCTAAGTTCATACTAAAGAAGAACACATTGTTTTCTGCTTGCATTTTCAAAAAATATTTTTCAATTGCCATTATATCTCCTTCTCCAAGTTGTAATCGCCTTACTTGGTCAACATAGTTTTTACAATCTCTTTTTAAGAATGTGACATATTCATGGCCCTAACTTCAACAAAAATTGAATTATAATTTTGTACAATTTTAATTCTTGTTCAATCATTTATTTCAAGCTTTTGTTTCACACAATAACTAATGTAATGGTTGTATTGAAAATATTCAGACTTGCTCAGACTAACTACATGGTTGTGCTTAAGAATTATAATTCAAACAATCCATTTTCCATCTTCATCATTTAGACATTCACCAATTTTAGCATTACAGCCATTTTTCACAATAGATTGAGGCCTTAAGATATTATTAGATTTACTTCTTGACTTGCCACTTCTCCCACCTGCGAATGTAACATATCTTTGAATACCATCACTTTCCCTTTTACAACTTCTTTGCATCACTAGAAATCTTTGTTGTTTACTAAAAACTTGATAATATTTGAATATTTCATCAATACTGTCAAACAACATCCCAAACCATGGTTGATTTATTTTTTGTTCTACATAGTGAATTTTATCAACTTCATTAATTTTTTAATCTAAAATAATCTTCTTAAATTTTTCTAACTCTTCAACGTCAAAGACTTCTTGCAAATTAGTCATTTCTACACAAAAGTTATATTTTGAATTAACTTTAATGTTAAAAAATCATAACACAAAATATTAATTACACACGGACTATATAAAATTATTAAAACAATCTCCATCAAAGAATATTATATATGAACTAAAATTTTATAACTTTATTAATTAAATTTAATGTAAAATTAAACATTCATTAATTTCTTCGCTACATTCATAGAGATAACTTAAAATATTATACAAGGTTACTTTTCTCCATCAATTTGTTCATTATTAAATTTTAACTCCCAATTTTATTTTATTGAACCAAGTCAATCCAATCTTAAAAGAACATAATGTATGAGCAATTTCTTAAGTCTATTAATTAAGCCTTCTCATTTGTGTATTTCCTACTTTTAAACTTTAATTGTTCCATTTTTTGACATGATTTATCTATTTTTTTCAGTTTTGAGATTCCAATATAAATATACAAGCCTAATTCTAGAAATCCATCAAAAATTTAACATATACATACATACATATAATATATATATATATATGATACATTTTATACTAGGTTTAAATTATAATATTTTGTTTGTATTTATCAAAGATAGAACAACATGATTATTTTAGTCAAATTACAAGTTTGGTTATTTACTTAGCAGTTAAAATTATTGAAGCGTACTTCTATTAGTTTTATAAATATGTTTGTGTATAATTTACTCAAATCTCAAGGAAGATAAATGAAAATATTATATAAGGTTATATTACCAAAGTTTAAGAGAGGTATTTAAAAATTCTACTTTTACAATTAATATTCTCTTTAATTGTCTTAGCTTATGAGTTACATATTTTGATTTAGTCCAAATTAACTCAAATTGAATTAGTATATACACTTTTATTGTGTAAGAGAATATTATAAATATTTGTATTCTTACAATTGCATTATTATTAATCTCTCTTAATCATTAAAAGTGCATTAATTTAACAGTTAAAAAATAATATAAGAAATTATAAAAAGTTAAAAAATTATTAATTCTTTTCTAGATATATATATAAATTGTTAAGGGGTATTTTTATTAATTTTTATAAAATATAAATTTATGTATAATTTGTTCAAACCTTAAGATTTATAGATATATATATATATATGAAAATACCATGTAATGTTATTTTAATCATTTTTTAAGTTTTACCAATCCAGACATGACCAAAGCACAATAGAGGCAATTGAAAATGCTCCTTTTACAATTACTATTCTGTTTAATTTTTTCAACTTATGAGTTACATGTTTTAATTTTGTCCAAATTGGCTCAAAATGAATTAGTATATACACTTTCATTGTGCAAGAAAATACTATAAATATTTTTGTGTTCTTACAATTGCATTGTTATTGATCTCTCTTAACATCTGCAACATGGACCTTTAGGCACATGTTATAACATAATTAATAGCAACAAAATATGATGGTTGCTTCAACAATTGTAGTGTTATTCACATAATTTTCTACAAATTCTGAAGTCTGCGGAGTAAGGGAATATTACCCCAAAAGTACTTTAATTGATACAAGGATTTCAAGTTTTGATAAAGCACTTGCTTATGACTACACATGATAACCTCTTAATGATTCATAAACCTTACCTAACACCTGTAACATAATCAATACCAATATTATACTTGATTCAATTCCTTGCACTTATCAATACTTTCAATTCCTTCTCAATCGTGTTGTAGTTTACCTATGCAATAACGTTTTCTATATTTTGAAAAATAGCAAAGCATTATACCAACATGCTTTAGTAATGTAATGTGAACGAAATTTGAATATTAAATTCTTCTTTTATTGTAAAAATGTTACTGTTTAAATCAAATGATACCAGATTGAGCAAGGTCAATTCTTGCACTATAATACTTAGGGCTACATGATCGGGCAACATTTTCGGCCGAAAATGTTCCGGGTTTGCTCCAAGTGTCACGTGAAAGAAAGGAATGTAAGACTTCTCCTACACATGCAACGATCTTAACTCATCACATACGTAAGCATACATTTATTATACCATGAATTCTGAAACACTAGAGATTGATTTTGATAATTATGATACCATATAATAGATACAAAATATGATATTACTATATAATTATACTATTTTTAATATATTCTATATTTTCTAATTTTTTATGAAAATAATATCACCTATTATATTACTATTTTCATGCGTCTAGAATGTGTTAATATGATCGATCATTTGAAAAGTGTTAGGACTATCTATTCAATTTAATTATTCACATTATTTGACGTACAAAGATTTATTATTTTTAGTATTTTGATTTAATTATAATATATTAAATGCACTATATATTTAATTTTTATATTTTAAATTTTATATTAATTATTTTAAATTTTTTATTTTATATGAGATATATCTTAATTAAATTTATACTATTTAATAAATAATAAAAATAATAATGTATTAAAATTAATAACAGATTTAAAATGTTCTCTAGAAAATACTCAGTCCAAATATTTATTTCAAAACATTAATACCTTCCATCTAAAAAAATGCAAACTGAAGAAGAAAATGCTTTGATAATATACAAAAATTCTCCATCTCATCAACAACACAACCATTACTTTGATTTATTCGTAACAATTATTAGAGAAGATTGCTGTTACCAAAATTAATAATAAAATTCACTAATTAGCACACAATTATCCGAACTAATAATCAAAATAAAAAAAAAAAAAAAAGCACTCTCAACTTAGGCTCGCGCTACCGTATAGCATATCATTATCATCACATGCATGCATGGCATGAAATTAAAGAAAGATAATTAGACTTTTTAACTTTTTTAATTATATAATTATTCTATTAAACCAACTGCCGCAGTTAGTGCGAAGAAACGAACATACGTGTCTTCCAATTCTTTGGGAATATAAATTATAAATAAGCCCAAATGCTTACCAGTCCTCTTCATCCATTTTTCGCTCCATTTCTTGTCTCTCGAGCTCAGATCGAGAATGGCTGACAATCTTTATATTTCTTGTGCTCTTTCTCATTTTCTTCATACAATCCTCAAACGCAGCAAATTACAATGTGTTAAGATTCGGTGGAAAACCAGATGGGACAACAGATTCAACACGGTCTTTTCTCAATGCCTGGGCAGCAGCATGCTGGTCGGATCAGGCATCCCCCATTTTTGTTCCAGCAGGAAGATATTTGATGAAGAATGTAGTTCTCAGAGGGCCATGCAGAAGTAGAATTATGTTTGTGATAAAGGGAACAATTGTGGCACCTGCAGATTATCGTGCAATTGGAAAATCGGATAGTTGGATTTTCTTTTTGTTAAAGTTGATAGACTTTCAATCATTGGTGGAACTCTTGATAGAAAAGGTGCTGGCTACTGGGCTTGCCGGAAATTTGGAAAGAAATGTCCAAATTGTTATAATTTTACTTTGGTGCGTATTGTAATTTAATAATGATGTCTAACATGTAATCTATTTTTCATTGCAGTCAATAACAATCAATTCGGCCAACAATGTTATGGTAAGCGGCTTAATATCAATAAACAGTCAGCGAAGTCACCTTGTAATCAGCAGTTTTAATAACGTAGTAGTCCGAAATGTGAAGCTTGTTGCTCCCGATCAAAGTCCTAACACTGACGGCATCCACGTTGAAACATCTAACCGCGTTACAATCACCGGCACCACCATTCAGACCGGCGACGACTGCATCTCAATTCGTCATGGAACCAGAAACTTGCACATGAACAACATCAAATGTGAAGATTTGGCAGATTCTTTTTTTCATTCTTCTTATATCTTTATGTAGTAATTCCTTCATAAATTTTGAAAAAAAAATTTACTCTAATTTTTGTCATCTTGAAAAGATACTAACTCTGATTTACTTTTGAATTTCACAGCATTGGTAGTCTTGGCAAGGAATTCAACGAAGGTGGTGTTGAATACGTAACGCTGACAAATTCAGTATTCACAGGATCAGACAATGGAGTACGAATCAAGTCATGGGCAAGAGCTAGTAGAAGTTTTGTGAGGGATGTTTTCTTCCAAAATATCGTAATGAAGAAAGTTAAGAACCCTATTTTAATTGACCAAAATTATTGCCCTAGCAACAATGGATGTCCTCTTCAGGTATAGTATGCAATCAAATCCGAACAAAAATTAAAAATATACATAAATTTAATAAAAGGAAACACTATAGTGTTAGCGAAAATGCAAAACACTGTGTAATTAAGTTGATCTGATAAGTTTTATTGATCTGATTTATTTTCTGTTGACAGACTTCTGGTGTGAAGATTAGTCGAGTGACGTACAGAAATATACGAGGAACTTCTGCAACGGCAAAAGCTGTGGCATTTGATTGCACCCCAAGCAGTCCATGCAGAGGAATCAGATTACAAGACATTAAGCTTAGTTATAGGAATAAAGCTGCAACAGCTTCGTGTAAGAACATAGGAGGAACGAGCGACCGGATACTCATGCCCAGAAGTTGTCAAAGAAACTAAAATAGATTTTCGAAATGAATCAGTGTATTTTGGATTAGTACATGTACAAACCGCATGGAAAGCATATATTTGAGAGCTTTGCATGATTGAGTGTTGCAATAAATCCCACCAGAATTTCACTTTATGTAATTTGCTCAAAGCAGAGTTACATGTAATCATTTGAGCATTAATAAATCTCACTAGTTTTTATAGAACTATCTCTAATTATAAAAATTAAGTCTAGTTCCTTTATGACTTGTAGCTTTGATCATACCATTTTCTATTCATTTTTTAATGAATTAATTTCTTGTTCCTCAAGAATTGCTTAAAAAATAATTCAATGATTGTAAAATATAACTTTATAAATAGAAAATTTTAAGTGGAACGATTCTACTAGATTAATATAGGTGATATAATAGGACTATCCAATTAATTAAAAAAAATGTATTTATTAGTTGTAAATAAAAAAAATCAATAATAAATTTTACTTTTAATTAATATGACGAAAAAAATTTATAAAAATCACTTTTAATTTTTTTTATTTATAACTAATGAATGATTTTTTATTTTTTTATTGATTAAATAGTCCTACTATATTATCTGTGTTGATATAGTAGAACCATTTCATTTAAAATTTTTTCTCTATAAATGTAAGTTTTGAACAAAAAATAATGGAATATTAAGCATCTAACCTTTTAGCAGTTAATCTAATGAATTCTAAAGTTTTAATTACACAAATTGGTTTTAAAAACACATGATCGATTCAACACTTTAACTGGTTATAAATGAACCTAACATGTTTATAATTTTTAATTAATTAAAAAATTTGTTGTCATGACCCAATGCTAATTATTTTAATCAAAATTATTAATTAAACCATCACAATTTACATCCAAATCAATTCTATGAAAAGAATTATTTTCAATTTTCAATATTTAATATGGGATTAATCTCTTCAAGATAATAAAATTAATATGAGTCAAGTCAAAAGTTAGTTATTTTTCATCCCAAGTCTTACGGCACAATAAGATCAACTAATGGTAAATAGCCGAGTGGCAGATGCTCATTTGTTTACTTTTGTTTCCAAGTCTGTGTCCTTCGCATCCATCCCTTAAGTAGGTGGGAAGTTAACGTTGAGTTGTGTTTATGCATGAGAAACAACGTGCCATTTAAAATGCCTGATCTTGACTTTTATTAATTTATTTTATTTTATTAATTTTTAATATAAATAAATTTAAAAAATAGATTTTTTTTGTATGGATTCCATTCCATTTTTGCTCAATGTTAATATATGGCAACATTCATTTTATGAGCTTTTTAAATTACTTACCATGTTCGTTCTACCTTAACAGCACTTAATTAATAGTATGAAAGAACATACTATCCTGCAATATAAATACCCCTAACTTTCTTCTCGATTTTCGTCACTCATCAATCAATTCTTCCCTAAGCTTTCTTTCTCTCTGAAAGTACTTCAAAAATACAGATATGGTGGCCAGGCTTGTAATCATTATTCTATTTCTCACGTTCTTAATCCAGTCTTCAAATGCTGCTAATTATAATGTGCCAACTTTTGGTGCAAAACCCGATGGAAGAACAGATTCACCCCAATCTTTCCTCAGGGCATGGTCATCGGCATGTCGATCAGCTAAAGCATCAACCATTTTTGTTCCTAAAGGAAGGTATCTGATAAAAGCTGCAGAATTCAGGGGGCCATGCAGGAATAGAATTACAGTTCAGATCGATGGAACAATTGTTGCTCCAACAGATTATCGTGCTCTTGGGAATTCTGGGTATTGGATTTTGTTCATTAAAGTTGATAGACTTTCAGTCATCGGTGGCACCCTCGACGGTAAAGGCTCCGGCTTCTGGTCATGCCGGAAATCTGGGAAGAATTGCCCAAATGGAGCTAGGGTAAGCTGCTAATCATACCTTAAATGTTCACTTTTCATTCTTTTTCTGGCAACCTAGAGGCTTGACATGGATCAACAGTCAGCAAACTCACCTTGTAATCAATAGTTGCAACAATGTTAATATCCGAAATGTGAAGCTTATTGCCCCGTACGAAAGCCCTAACACCGACGGCATCCCCGTGCAGTCGTCTAGCTGCGTTACAATCATCTGAAGTACTCCTAAGACCGGAGACGATTGCACCTCAATCGGTCCAGGCACCAGAAACTTGTTCATGAATAACATCAATTGTGGCCCTGGACATGGTGTTGGGTAATGCAGCTAAAAATCGCAGCAAATATAATTACTGATATTATTTGTAGCGCAGTAATTTAGTAGGTGAATCTTGAAAAGATTTTATTTTGATTCTTCAATTTTGTAGCATTGGTAGCCTCGGCAAGGACTTCAACGAAAATGGTGTCCAAAACTAAACACTGATGAATTCAGTTTTCACGGGATCAGATAATGGAGTAAGAATCAAGTCATGGGCTCGAGCTAGCAAAAGTTTTGTGACAAATGTTCTCTTCCAGAACATCGCTACGAACAACGTTCAAAACCCAATTATAATCGATCAGAATTACTGCCCTAGCAACCAAGGCTGCCCTCGTCAGGTAAATCACAAAAGACGAATGAAGAAATTCATTCGTTCGAGGTTCAAATTTTCTAAATGTTTACTCGTTTTATCAGAGTCTTCTGGTGTGAAGATAAGTCAAGTGACTTACAGATGCATAATGGGAACATCCGCAACGCCAGAAGCTGTAACATTTGATGGCAGTCCAAGAATTCCATGCAGGGGAATCAGATTGCATGATATTATACTTACCTATATGAACAAGGCTTCAACATCTTCCTGTGAGAATATTGGTGGAACGAGTGTCGGAGTGGTTCTGCCCAAGAGTTGCTTATAGAACAAAGATTCAAACAATTTTCCAGCCAAAAGGAAAAAATGTTGTTGGTTGAAAGACATTGTCTTCTTTGCTTTTGTAGTTTGGTTGGATTGGGGTTTGCATACACCACATGGAAGCAGCATTTTTAAAGTTTCTATGATCGAGTGTTGAAGTAATTCTCACTTTCTAATATTGCATGTAAATTAAATCTCTTTTTAATACAATATGAACACATTTCGATGACAATACTGCATTCAATGATACTGCAAACGAATCCAAACGGACTGGAAGCTATCATTTGACGAACCAAGGTAATCGTACGGCACGTCCTGTAATGACGGCAACATAACAGAAGCTTGGCTGTGCAAAATGTTCAACCAATAAATTATTCGCCAAGCCGGAATCATTGTTCACATTGAATTTGGCTGAGTTTAGAGCAACATGATTGGCCGAGTTTCTCTACCACAAGCGCCCCGAGATCACTGTAACATCATGGCATACTTCAGCTATCTATCTGATGAATTGATTATCATATTATAATAACAAAGCCCTAATCAACTCAAATGCCCAGCACCTCAGCTTTGCTCTATCATTTTGTAATGAAGGAGATTACAGTACATTTCCAAGAGTTTATTGTTTTAACACTTAAGCTTTAGGTTTTATTTAATATTGTGGTTATCAACTTAATTTTCAAAAATAAAAGTTAAACATATGTTTAATAATATTAATTTTTAAGTAAAATTCATCTATAATTTTTTTTAATATTTGATATATAATACTTGTATATCACGGGATATGAGATTTTAAAAATCACTCCACCTTAATATCAAATCAAATGAGATTTTAATGCTCCTGTAAATTTTAAAATTCAATATTTATATTTTAAAAATCGAAACTTTAAAATTATAATACGAATTATATTTTTAAAATAAATACTTATTTAAAATAATATATTATTTTTTTTTTAATTATATTTACTTAAATTTTTTATTAATATAAAAGAACACAGATTAAACTGGTATAAAAAGAACTTCAATTTTATAATACAGCACTAATCCAGCAGAATTTCGAATGCGAAACCTGTAATAAGATATTGAACACAAATTTGGGCTAAAGTTGTTGTAGCCCATGGGCTGCAAACTTGGTTATAGAATGGCTAAGCTATGTCTGACCAAACTAACAGAAGCTTCCTCTGATCTCCTTTTAAGACACATACTTTATATTTCTTTATTATTTGTCCGAAAATATAAAATAAATAAAGACTAGTGAGTGCCCCACTTTTCAATGCATTTTCTTTTTTTTACCAATTCCCGTATTGCTTTTTTATAGTTGTTCATTAATCATGAAAAGTTACTAGAAGCTTTACATTATTTATTTAAAAAAAAA